>JBBMKC010151468.1:0-24259 GCA_037834085.1 Bipalium vagum
ATTATTATTTTACCCTTGACCCTTTTGCGGTCTTTAAGTTAAATTTTAAAAGGTTAAAACGTTAAAAGGTTATAAGGTATATGCCCTTGGTTAACCCAACAGTACCATCGTTTTGTTGTAGCCCATGAAGGACTTTGTTCACCGTAAACATCATTTAATTCCTTTTGAATTTCTTCTCCAATTTTTTTCTTTAAATACAGAAAACGAATGACGCTCAGATATTGTACAATTTCTAAAGAAATTTTAAAAAAGGCGATTTACCTGATTAACATAAAATAATATATTAAAACAAATATCTTACAATTACCTATAATAAATTGCACTATATGTAATTATAATATTTTTAAATTTACATTAGGCTCACTACTTATTAGGCACACCACGTAAAAGATGAGTTAGAGGATTTTTTTGAAAATTCTACGACACCACCTTTTGATATTTTCATAAATCAATTTAAAGAAATTTGATTTGGTTGTATTATTATAGAAAATCTTTTCTCTTAAAAAGTTTCTAAAATTTATCATACTTAAATTACTTATTCACTAACGATATTTCTAAAAATTTCATTTGCAACTAGAGTTAAATATATTTTTGATTTTTGATTTATTTGTACTATTTGTTAATTGTATAACTATTTTATTATATTAGGTAATCTAAAAAGTTTCCGCCGATTTTGGTAAAATGAAAAGTTCGAAAAATAAAGTCGAATTGAAAATTTTACTAAATTACATAATTACCATTTTGATCGACAATGTCTTGCCATTCTTTTGGTAAAGCCAAAATTCCGTCACTGTAAAAAAGTGTAATAAGTGTTTTCGCAATCCTCTTTTGAATTTAATTTTACACCATGAAGGGAGTTCCGCAATGAGAGAAAAAGTTGATAGTCTGACGGTGCTAGATCAGGACTATATGGAGGATGCAACAAAATTTCCTAATCAAGATCCCTGAATTTTTGCTGCGTCATGAAAGATACATGTGGTCTGGCGTTGTCATGGTGAAACACAGCGCCTTTCTTATTGATTAATTCGGGACGTTTTCTTGCAATTTCCTAATGTACTTTTGTCAACTGTTGACAGTAGATAGCTGAGTTTATTTTTTGTCCTGGTTGGAGTAATTCATAATGGACTATTCCCTTGTAATCCCACTAGGCACAGAGCATTAACGTCCTTGAGTGCGAAATTCCGTTCAGGCTCTGAGAGCTAAAAATATTGAAATTGAGTTCATTTCGTTTGAAGAAAATTTCATGTTAAAAGTAATGGTGAAACTTACAAATGATGAAACTAAACAATATTTCTTCAGTAACGAGAATATAAATGAGGCAATCATAGCTTTGCGCCAAGGGCTAGGGATACATTATTATATCAGGTGGAAAAGTCATGAGGGGCAATGACGAGTACTAGCATGTTACTCAATGTGTATCAGATCAAAAAAATTGATGCTGAATAACACATTACCGGCTGCTCGTTGGTTTTTCACAATAAAAGCCAGGAGCAACAAGTTGGCACTAAGATTCCGTATCTTTAATATAGTAAAAGGTAAGGCGACTCTTTGCAGGCTTTGCAACTTTGCAAGTGAGAGTCAAGTCCATGTGCTAAATCATTGCCCGGTTAGACCACACTCGCCTACTGCCAAACACAACAATGTGTTGTTCCTTGTTTGGAATTTCCTTAGAGATTTCGGACTGGATGTCATTCCACATGAAATCAAAACAACTCTAAGACGGGATTTAATTGTTCGGTCAAAGATTAAAAAGGAAATAGACCTCATAGACTTAAAAATCCCATACGACGAGTGTGAGAACTTCTCTAGGAATCATAGAAATAACCAAAAGAAGTACGAAGCACTTGCTAAAGAGCTGGGATTAAAAGTCCGATCTAAAGTCTCTATATGAACTATAAACCTTGGACGTCTTGGATCTTGGGATCCAGAAAACGATATGGTTTTCAGACGTCTTGGACTGACTGAAATCGATATACACAGATTATCCACTGACATGATTGCGTCTGTGATTGTGCAGTCATATCCTATTTACTTGCAACACATTGCAACTAAATGATAACTGTTATTATATAAAGTATATTTTATTCATAATACCTTTTAAATTATAACACTTTTAATTAAATAATGTAAGTTGTTCCTATTATAACTATTACTTTAATAATCATAATAAAAAGTTCATGTAATTAATTTAACTATAACCTTAATTTTTAATCATCAATATTTTAAATTTTATCAAAACCATGGTATAAATGAACTGAAATTTCTTTTTAAAAATATAATCTTAAAATTTATACTTCCCTTGAAAATAAATTCATAAATCTAACGAGGTAATTTAATTTTAACTTGCTGTAAAATTTATTTAATGTAAAAAAATGGAAATATTTTTTATGAAATTTATAAATGCTTCCATTTAATTATAAAAAATCATGAATCATGATAATTTTAATCACAATCGCAACAATATTACTGCAATGTATAACTCTTTTTACGTAAATTCTTTTTATAACTCTCTGGAATTTTATAAATTTATTTAACGGTGTAATCAACCTGAAAATTCTTTATTACAGCAATATTAACGAGATTTATAACTTTGAATATTAAACGATTTCAAAATAACCTAAATATATTAATTATAAAGCTGACTACAATTAATTACCTTTATCATATTAAATAATAAATCAAAAAATTCTAACCCCAATAATGACTCCAAATTAATAACTAAAATAATACTATAAATAGAACTCACATTTTAAATAGTAAAATATAAAAAACCTTTTGTAACCAATTTTTTTTAAAAAACTTTTAAATAATAAAACTTTAACTTTTAATTTTAATACTAACACAAATTTATGTCTCACTAGATTTAATTACCAAAAAATTTTCCGATTAACATTATAAATAATCTTTTATAACCAAAAATTTAAAAGCTTTTAAAACTGTAAAATTTTCTTACAAATTTTTTAATTTTTATGTTCATTGCATCTTTTTATTTTTACATAAAGCGTTGAAGAGATATTTTTATGGTAAAGGGCATTTTATAATTTTTCTGAGGGGGTAATTCCTGAGAACCCTACACATTTTCCAACACCCTTTGTAAATTCCGAGAAATAATTTTAAGCTCTTTCCTTGCTGTTGCTGTTCTGTTTCTGTGATATATTTTATTATTATTTTGATGTAAGGCTAGGTATGTTTTCTCGGAATAAACGAATGGGTGATATGTGGGGGGAGTCAGGAAATACACCCTATAGACTCAGATAAGATTTCTTTGCTGTGTTTGGGATTTTACTTTTCTGGCAGTATTGAGAAAAGAACAACGCGACCGAAGAAAGGCAGAAAAGGGTAAAATATATTCCTGTTTTATATTAAGTTCAACCTATCAGGCCTATGAATGGCAAAAGAACACAGGAAACCATTAAATGATGAACAAGACAATATTAAAAAGCTAGAAAATTAGAAATTAAATGAACAGATGGCAGAAAAGTGTTATATAAAATAAATATTATTATTTTTTTCGTGTACCTGGAATGTTCGATACAAACATTCAAGCTTGCATTGTGCTGAATGATTTAAGAGGTTATTCTCTTTTAGTCACTAATTTAATCTCCTTAATAATATTGCTGTGAATATGTTTTATGCTGTCGGCAGCAGTGCAATAGAACTCCAACTATAGACTTGGTCGTATTCATCAACTTTTCCAAGTTTTTGAATCAATGCTGTCTTCGCTACGTGCCATGATGTTAGTTTCAATGATCCGATTGAATAATAGGCTCAACAGAAAAATATTTTTAATGTTATAAATTGATCAAGTGATTATTTTGGTTTATAAAGTTCAACACTTACTCTTCTTTTTCTATTTTTTCGTTTCCAATTATTTTAGGTAGTTCATTATTCAAAATAATTTTTCGTTTAATGACAATTTAGTTTTTTTCATTAAAAACATGCACCAATGAAATTAAAAATAACTTTACTCCCAACGCTCTATTATTAAAAAGGTTATAATCTTTCCATTCTAGAAAAGATGTTAATAATAATGCCTTTGCGGTAGTTTTTATTCTTTCCCTCAATAAAATTATTATTATTGAGGTGTTTGAAGATAAATTAGTGTTGCTTTGGAGCAATGTTGGGTTCAATTAGCTGTCCATCAAATAATAATATTAATAATGTTGCTTTGTGATAGAAATATAAGATATAAAATATTATTCTATAGAATATTTTTAATATTTATTTTTCAAAGAACTTGTGAAATAAGGATGAAGACATGTAGGTTAAAATTGAATCATCAAGTCCATTGCCTAATTTGAAATATAATGTACACATCACATCTTTTGAATTCGTCAATAAAAATAGTTAATATTAAAACAAATTAGACATAAATATTACTTTAGAGTTTAAATAATTTTACTTATTTTAATAAATAAAGATATTTGGCTTTGGTTTATTTTATTTAAATTTAAACATTATGATGGCTTTTTCTTTAAAAAGCGTAATATTTTGAGTTAATCTGAGTATATTTTAACAATTTACGTTCCAAATATCAGTAAAAATTTAAACAACAACAGAAATCAGAAAAAAAAAGCGATCAACTCAAATATTTTCCTCTTAATTAATTTAATATATATTTAATTAAAAAAAGAAATTCGACAACATGGATCTGCCCAACATGTATTGATTTTTCAAAAAAGTTTTCAATTAAAAAATCAATGAATTTTACATGACAAAATATATAATATAAATAAAAAATATTTATTTTCAAAATCAATTAAATATAAAATATCGAAAAATATAATGACATTAAAATAATGTCATCTTTCTTTGTCTTTTTTTTATAAAACAAATTCTTCATTGTTTCATATTTCACATTGAATAAAAAAACTCGTCAAATGCACTTTAATTAAGTGTGTCCTTATTCGGTTGTTCTAAAGAAAATCTATTTATAATGATTAAATTTATACAAATACTAAAAAATTCCTGTTGATCACCAAATCTTCAATTGTCAAAAAATCGACAAAATATATAAATTAAAAAATTCCTTTGTGCTGTCGTAGAAGGTCGAGAAGTGTCACTGCAAAACACAGAAATTCCTAAAATTAAAATATTCCAACAATTTCATAAAACCCTGAATCAAGCAAAACTCTGTCCAAAGAGAAAATTAATTGCATGTAATAACCGAGCCAAATTGGAAAAAATCAATCGCTTTATTTTTAGAAAATTAATTTCCTCTCACTCCCAAACCCAAAATGAGTTTGGTATGATTATCTGTTTAATAGCTCCCATTATTGTTCGGTTTCGTATATATAGACATGGCAGTGATTATTTGCTCAGAAACACAACTTTTAGACCGGGGTCTTGACAGAATCAAAATATAAATAAATAAATAAAAACGGCACGCAATTGGAAAAAGGAGTCATTGGAAAAATATTTATTAGGCAACAATACAACTTTCCACATGAAAAAATAAGTACATTTATAAACTCAAACAAATTCAATCCTCGTTTTATTCCCAAATAAAATAAGCTGAAAAATAAATCAAAAATTTTATCATTTTCAATTTACACTGCGTCATTTATAAATAATACTTTATAAATTGTTCAAAGTTTTGTGTAGGCATCATCCTCATTAAACATTATATAACCAATGTCAGATGCACAAATGAGTAAAGGGCTTTTTAGTGTTAATAAATTGGACAGTGTTCACTGTTGCTTTCTGTCGTTCTTCTGTTGATTTTGAATAAATCCGCGTAAAATATCTAGAATTGCCTTTTTATAGAAAAATGTTATTACAGACCATCCGGTAACAATCAATAGTCCCACTACGCATGCCGTGATAATCAACCGTCTAGCGCAATCGCTCTTCTTACGGAATCGTTGCATATCGTGCACTCGGTAGTCAGTATAGCTGCAAACCGAGAGAATGAGTGCTGGCATCGAGCAGCAATAGGTAATGGGACAGCAGAGTAAAGCAAATAGACTACATATTATAGGACACTTATCAAAAGGTTGACCCATTGGAGGCTGGGAAAAATCTCTCATAACTATTTGCTGATTCAAACTAGGATGTCGTGGAGCCGGTATTGGCATGTAGCCCGCGCCTGTCATAGTTCCACCCGACATCATACCGACCATATTTTGATTATCTGAAGGACTGGTTTGGTACGACATTGGAATGTGTGTCGAAGAGATTTCGTACATATCAGATTTGTTATGCATCTAAGACAATAGCAAATTTTAGAATAAGCGCAAAGAGACTTTAAAAAATGCATTATAATATTAAAAATATTTTATATTATATTTTTTTATAAAATTTAATACCACAATTATTATCTTTTCCAAGGTCAAAAGGCTTTTCAATAAGTTGTTATAACTTTAAAATAAAAAATTAGGCGAAAAAAAAATCTATTTTTAGTAACATTAAGTCGTCAGTCAATCTCTTGATTACTATCAGTGATCATTAGGTCTGACCGGCTTACCATTCTCATTAAATCTAAACTTAATGAGTATTTAACAAAACGAATTAAATAAATTTCAATTCTTTTTTTCAAAAAACTTTATTCCAAGGAAAATCGTTTCAAAATCAATGGTTCTGGTAACTTTTTGAGTTTTAAAGACAAAAAAATTTCCTTGAGGTTATTAACAAATTCGTTGAAAAAAGATTAATAATGGGTGAGATGCTTTCGAAAATAAATTTAACCTAAAAATGATGAAGTGTAAAAAAGAACTGAGAGAGAGAAACGAAAAATACTGATGACATGCAAAGAACAAAAACTGTAAGAAACCGCCCCTCCCTAAATATTAACTTGTCTGACCGAAGACAGAAATTTGATTGTTTGTATTACAATAAAAAAAATGTTTTGCAAATTGACAGACAGATGACGATATATAAGTGGTACAAAGTGGATATTGTCTCGCTCTGTTTGTATTTATGAACAATAGCAACGGGACAGAAATCGATTCCGGACCAAATGATTTATCAAAACTAAAATAATGTTGGGAAAACAAATTTTAAAAAAACATCAATTTTGTTTACACAATAAATTAAAGTTTTAGAAATCAATTAATAATTATCAATATTCAATAAAATGTGCTAAATTAACCATCCATGTGGAAAAGAGTCTTCAAATTAAAAGATCAAATATTTATCAAAAACATGAATAAGGGTGTTCTTTTTATGAAATTTAACAATAATTTTATCCAATATAATTCAATCTCTACTTTGTATTGTTATTCCGCCCGTATCACGATATGGGATTGTTAACTTTCTTATAAACAATTACAATTTCACGCGCGAGAACAAGTTTTGAATTTGAAATGAAAATGGCATACCTGACATTAAAACAAGTGATTATGTATTCTTTTCGATCTCGAGATCTCATTTATATTTGAAATAAAGTTTTTCAACAAAACATATCACCAAAAGAAACTTTATTTTTCCTACGACAATGACAGTTCAAAAAATCAGTTAAGGATTAAAAAACAACATTCGTATTTACACCAACCAAACAAGGGTATTTTCAAAACAATCTTTCAGGAGAGCCTCATACACCTTATCCAACATTTGCCCAGTTCTTTTAATTATTTTCGTAAAAAGACTGAAATTGTTGTTTTAATCAATTCTTGAACCCCATTTAATTAATATTGGTTAATTAATTTTAAAGCTTTTCTTTCTGATTAATTTACGTTATTGAAAAAATCATCAGAAAATAAAACATATAAATCAAATAAAAACATTTTTTGAGTGAACTTCAATTTTTGCTGAGACAGTCTTAAGTATGATTTACGATGACATATAAAATCAATCATGATAAATAACGGGTCAAGACACTCTTCTACCGATTTTCATGCACTTACCATACCTATATCCACTGTGACATTTTGTCCATAACATAAGATCATGAGGACTGACTTTATACATCTCATCTATAGTGAAACACCAATTATCAAATCACAGAAAGCCTTTCTGTATTACTTATTTTCTAATAAAATCACTCTGATATGTCATTTATTATGATCATTTATTATTTTAATTAAATCTCTCATTCCCAAAGCCCATTAATAATCCGATCTCACGGGGTGGTGTAGGAACTTACCAGGTAATTTTCCAGAATTATTGTGATGGATTTTCCATGTTTGTCTACAATAGACAAAATTAATGAGATGTCATAAACTTTGCTAACAATTTTAGCCAACATATTCAACACTAAATAATGTCGCTTTTACAACCCCACTTTTCTTCAAAATACCATTTAAAGTAAGAACACTGGCTACGTTCGTCCGGTTTTCAAACGAATACTTTTCATAGTTTTTCATAGACATTTCATAACAGGAAAAAATCAACTTAGAACATCATATTTTTTCAATTTGCATACGAATACGAATACATTTCCCTAAATATGTAAGTTGCACCGGGTGATGGTTTAATGGTCTCGATTAACATACCGGTATGACCGTTCATGACAGGAAGCTGGTGCCTAATATTCGAATTTGACGACAAAGAAAAACCTGGTTTTATTTTTCTTGTCTCGTAAACCTTATTTTATATCATGAAATTCACCCATCATTTTTCACTTTGGCTTATATTTCCTCTCTCAACTAATAATCAATCATTACAAGAGTATTAACACATTATAGACTTAGTTATGTACCTAAAATAATCAGGTTTTTATTGATAGTTTAAAAAGAGCAGTATTAAAACAGGTTGAAATTTGAATTAACTTCTATTTTATTTCAGAAAATTTTTTTTAGTGCTACATGGAACCACGCCTCTGGCAGTTGTCAAGACCACTAGCATATCACTTTATAGCCCGAGATATTCTACAGTGCTTGGTTTATTGAACAGCTGGATCAGAACATTGAGATCTGAGTTGTCACAAGGTGAAGTTCTCAGTATGAGGGATAGGAAATCCCCTTCTCGCACTGGCTATAGACTTGTGCTCAAATAGATTTGTTGCCCGTCAACAGATTCAAACCGCCAGTCAATCGATAGATAGATAAAAATGAACAGAGATGTTTAGCGATAAAATCTCTGGTTCGTCAGGAAATTGTCGGAAAATGTGACAGTTAAATCAAAATAGATCCTTATACAAAATATTAAAATAATCAATAAAGCGCAACATTTATAAGACAAATTAAGACAGTTAGTAATAAAAGGAATTCAGTTAATGCTCTTTAGACGTTCAAATAAGTGTATGAATATTTTTGAATAGGTCTGATAAGTGATCTGATCAGAGTGAAAAAATTCAGTAATTAACTGCCGATCTCTACCAATAAAATGTAATTATAAATTACTTATTTCTGCATGGAATAGTATGACCCATTATCATTACGAAAAAGATAACCTATTTACTAATAAATGCTCTTTTAGCGCCTTAACATACCCTCCTCTAACTTATCTTACCATACATTTCTCCAATGGATTTCACATTAATAGATCCATAGGTTTATTTTCTTTTTAAATTCTTTTATAGAAAATAAAGTATACCACCTGTTCCATTCTTTTAATTTCATAAAAAGCTCTTTAGTAGGCTGTTCTTAAGCCTATAAGCACATATATTAAAATAATTTTTAAATAACATGTGAATAAACGAACAATCTCACGCAAATACCGACAGTTTGATCAAAGCATGTTACATGTCTTTGAAAATTAGATACAAATAAAATTTCTATATTAACATGTCTACTGAAAGAAAGACCAACGAAGATTCACCGAAAGAAGATGTATTAAAGTAGGAAAATCATTCCGAAAGAAAAGATTTCATATTTTAATTTTCCATGGTTATTTTTCTTGAATAATTTATGAAAATCAAAATTTTCAATTCGATTTGTGAAATTTAAACATTCATTGTTTGTCAAAGCGGATAAACAAACAATGAAGGACGTTTGATAAACCTATTAACGAAAATGAATGTATATAATTTTTAAGTTAAATAGAGCAAAAATATATCACATTTTCAGTTAATAAAATTCTCTTAGTATTTGTTTTATAACGAATTCATTTCAGTTATTAATAAAATTTTATGATTGCATAAAAGGTAAGGTTATAAAATTTTTTGCATGGAATCATCAATTATAACATAAATATTGAATCACAAATTATAGATTAATTTCTTTAAGATTACGCAAAATATTACAGTCAAATCTGACCAATATGAACGAAGGCTACACAGCTGATTTAATACTAAAATTAAAATATTAAAATAAATAATAAAGACGTATCATTTGTAAAACTTAATCTTTCATTTAATTTTCATTTCTTTGACAAGTAGTGAAGTCTGTAAGGTTTCATTCCTCGAAATCCTTTTACTTCTTGAATATCATAAATTATTATAAGTAATTATGATAACTCCAAAGTTTTTATCTTTTCTGGAAGATTAATTTGAAAATATCTTTGAAGTCTTCGTGCACTTGAAAGGCTTCGTCTCCAATCTCAAATTTATTTTCTAACTTTGCAACACATTCATCCATAATTATTTCCAATTTTTCGTAATCGTTCTTTTATTTCTCAACAAGATTAAATAAGAGTCGGGATTAATATGAAAACATGAGAATAAATCATTACATTCAGTCACTAATTCATCACATTTTTAAGAGACATTTTAAAGCAATTAGAGATAGTTGTTGCTTTTCTACTATCAAATGCTCAACTCAGTTTCTTACATATCAATTTTTTAGCCACTCTTCCTGTGTAAAATTATTACGTAAGTCAAATTTCATTGAGTTATTTAAGTACTTCTTACAATAATCTTTAAATGCTAAGATGTTAGCAAAAAATTTAACGTTACTCATTTCAGGATCTTTAGTAAGAAAAGCTACGCTGTAACAATTTCAAAAATTGAAAATGAAAAACGAAACTGTTTTTAAAACAATTTTTATCATAAATTATTTAAGATCTCAAGGTACAAGTAAAAATAAAATTTACTATTAAACACAGAAAATACGTAAGTAGAAGTAAAGACGTTAATAGTTTGCTTAAAAAGAACGCTATTAATTTGATCTCTTCTGTGATATTTGTCACGTGTTGGAAAAACGATCGTTAAAACTTAATAAAAATTTAATTGGGCAGATAATTAAATTAATAAATAAAAGAATATATAAAATACGAAAAGCGACTCGTAAAAAAATAAAGACTGAGAAAAACATAATTGGTAAGAAATTAAAACCTAAATCCGAACAATAGTTCGATAAGAAGAGAAACCTTAACAACTGTGAATGGGAACAAAGACAATAAATCGGTGTTCCAAGTGATGAATTTGGTAATAAAATTGCAAAAATTACTGTGACACAAGTAAAAAATGAAGGAATGATTTGTCTACCATTATATTAAATGTTCCAAAAGTTATTTAATGCTAGAAATCGGGTGAAATTTGTTTTTTGACAACTTGAAGAATTGAAAAAAGTCTATCAAAAAAGACTGATAATCATATTTAATATTTGTGGAAGTGAACAGAATTTCACCGAAAAATTCTGCTAAATAGTTTGACAACATATTCACCATTTTAATTCAGATTCTTTTATACAGAGAGACCATATAAATGTATTGCCTGCTTAATGAATGTAGTAAATAAATAGCATTAATTGCAACGGCACACTGAAACTTAATCAATTAATGTTGAAAGGAATTTTTCTATGTTTTGGAATATATTAGAATTTTTAGAAATCGAAACGAAATGTTACAAAAATATTATGATATTCTTATCATGCCTTATCGATTTTCATTAGAGAACTGAGAGAATTTTTTTGAAATTTCCTTTGAAATCAGATTATAATTTATCCCACTAAAATCTTATAAAATGAAAGAGAACCTAAAAATATTAAGTAATGTCTCTCAAATGGGTGAAGGCAATAAAAACATAAATAATTGGTTTGCCTGAATTCCTGCATATACCATACCGACTTATTTGTAATGGATTATAATACTCGGAAAGAAAATTGGCTAACAGTCTGAAAATATTAAGGTACATAAAATCCCTCTAAAACCACTCTCGTTAATAATATTCTCTCTAGAAAATTCTTATTACCAATTAATAATAATATTATATTATTAAAAAAGGTACCCCCATCAACTTTTGACAAGTTATAAGTTCATATTTTCAAAAAAATAATTTAAATTTTAACTGAATAAATTAACACTGAATGTCTCTGGCGTTAAAGAAGGCTCTTTGACGATCACACTTCGTTAGGTATTCACCAAGTTTTTCAGGTATGGTATGAATTACGTGCTGAATTTTTTCTTGTATAGTAAAAATCAACTTATACCGTATTCTATCTGAAAGCTCGCTTACATCTATGGCAGAAAACTCGTAATTATCCCTTAAACAGAGTTCTACTTCATCTTACAAGTTTTCAGTTTGGGAAAAGAGAGGGAATCTGCGAACCATTGAAGAACTTTAACAGTATCAATTTCCGATATCACAATTCTGGCTTTTTGAGGTCTGGTATAATCCTTTTAACGGCAGATTGGTCTTTAACAATTGGTAAGACATGCAGCAGAACAATTTCATTTAAATAGCGTTTAACGAAAACCTCTGTACGACTATTTCAAGATATGCAGACCCGAAAAATACACTACCTCATCCATAACGATCGTGTTCTAGAATACAGCAAGCGCATATCGTCTAACTGGAATCCTACCATCATTAAAGTCTAGCGCAAATCTGGATTCGTAAATTCTTAGGATATTCTACCATTCATCAATCCAATGTCGGTGACCACTAGCCCAATGTAACCTATTTATTTGATGATAATATCTAAGATGAATTCTAATGACAGGATAGCAATATTTCTATCCAGAGTCAAGGAATACTAATCTTGCAGTACGCAATCAGCAATTTATTTTCTCATTCTTAATCCATTTTGAACGATTACCTTCATTACGATACCTGACCCACTATTTTGAACGATCCTTTTTGTTATTCGAATTCTTTTTGCCACATCTGTGAATAAAAACTGAAACATAATAACCTAACCAAATTACCGCAACGAAATACGTTTTAAAATACGAACATTTTGTTTTAGAATTTATAACCTGTAGCTAAAGGGGTACTATTTCTGGACCACAAGTATATATGCTCGGTACATAACTCGTGATTTCTGAAATATTTTTGAAATTTATACCGAGTGGTTTTTGCGCAATTCATTTATTAAAACAAATCTCACAGAAATCCAAAAAGAATTTTTCAGAAAAATATGTTCCAATATTTTATGTAAATAAAATCTCAATGATCACTATCTAAAATAAAATCTCTGTGTGATCATAAAATAGAGCCTTTGCCTTGGTTTCGATAATTCCCAACTCATTTCTATAAATGTTATGGATTATTCTGAGATTTTACTTAGAATAAATTTCTGCTCAATCATTTTTATGTTGCAATTAATTTCTGAAATTGTCATTTTTTATCAGCTTATATGTTGACTTGGAAGAAGAAAAAATAATTTCGATATTAAATTGATTTGGGATAATTTTTTAGAAATTAATACAAAATATCATGGTTAAAAATCGTTTTAATAATAATTTTATTATTTATATCATATATTATTATTTTTATTATATTATAGTTATTATATAATAATTATTATTTATATTATAGTTATTATCTATATTATAGTTATTATTTATATTATTGTTATTATTTATATTATAGTTATTATTTATATTATAATATTATTATTTAGATTATTATTATTTATTTTATTATTTATATTATATTACCTTTTTACTTAAACGAACAAAAAATAAGTTTACGAAGTTTGAGAAAAAGATGTAATAAGGCTAACATATAAAAAGAAAGAATAATTATCGTAGAAAATATCACTATTTTGTTTCAATCATTAAATATTTACATTTTCTTTCGATGAAAATTAAACAGAATTGACCAATTTTCGTTACTAAAAATTAGATTACAACAATATTTATTTTACCCCATTTATTTGGACAAGAAACATTGGGCTTTTAATGAAATCATAAATCAGCTGTGAGAGAGTTTAACTAAATAGACTAACAACCTGGTGGAGAATATCAAATAGGTTTAAGACCACTACTCAAATTGATGAAAATCCAGAGAGAAATGTTCTGACCATAACAACATCAGGCTTGATTGTCGACAGTAAAAATTGAAAAAATTCATTGTTTTTTTTCGTTAATCGAAGAAAATATCATTTAAATTTTCTTATTCTGTTCAATCTTGTAAAATAAATCAATTATACCATGAAGCCATTACCCTCTGCAACAAAAACAATTTGTTCGTATCTCACTCTATGTTTATATGGTAATTTGGTCTTGTCAAAATGAAGAAGAAATCGATAAAATAAGACATGGCTTTTGATTTATTACAAAAATATAATACTGGTCAGATCAGTAATAACGGGAAAAGTATTTTTCATAGTGGGAAGATCTGAGCATTTTTACAGCGCGGTTTCCAATGTTACTACTCACTTTAATTAATTGTTTTAAATTACCATTTTTATTTATAACATTCTTTGTTTTACTTTTCCACAATAATTACATAATAGAACCACGACCTCTGAGTTTAAAAATTGATTTTGATTTATTAAAAATAGATTGAACCCGAATATTCTGAAATGTCAGAAGCGATCTATTTTTACTGAAATATATTTGAAAATAAACCATGAAAACCAGAATTAGACCGGTAAATAAATTTATATAAGGAAATAAATCGTCCTTCAATATTGGAAGATTTAAAAGTGCACAAAATTTAAAAATATGGAAATAGAAAAATATTTTATGATGTTTTTCTCCAATTTTACACTATAAAGTATTGGTAGTGTTGGAGAAACCCGTGGTCTTTCTGACAGACTTCGCTTTGTTAAACAATTACGAAGAAAACTATTTGGATTGGCAAGAAAGTTTATGTGCTTTTTAATGAAAAGAAAAAATCAAAATATTTTATTGATAAAAAAAATTTTATGTTCAACATTATTATTAATGATTTTTCTCCATCTTTCCGTCAAAATCGTTCGTAGAACTCCTGGGATTTATTGAAAAAAAGTGTTAATTTGCATTCTGACAAACTCATCGTCATTGACTGTTTTCCCATTCAAGGTATTTTGTAGTGACCGAAACAAATGATAATCGGTAGTACCCAAGTCCGGTGAGTATGGAGGATGAGACAAAACATCCCACCCAAAGGACATTAATTTTTTTCGGGTGACCAAAGATATATGAGACTTGGCATTGTCGTGTTGGTAGACATCACCCTTCGATTTGCCAATCTTGGACGCTTTTCGTGAATTGCACTGTTCACCTTTGTCAATTGGGTGCGGTACACACCCAAATTGATCGTTTGCCAAGATGATAACAGCTCGTAATAAATTACACCGTTAAAATCTCACAAAAAAAAGAATTATCTTTTTGGGGTGTATTCCTGCCTTTGGTGACGATTTTGGTAACAACCTCTACGGACAACGTTGTAATAGACAACTCAGTTTTCATCTCTGATAACCAATTGCTTCAGGAATTCATTTCTTGCCGTTTCAGCAATGAGTCACATACGTGCCAATAAATTGGCCTCCTTTAATTTATGCGTTACCCAACGAACCCCAGATTAAGCAGAGAATTTTCTATCGTTGTATACAATGTCTTTAGTGTCCTTGCTATTTCCCAAACCGTGTTCGATGGATTCCTTTCGATTATAGACTCAATATCGTTTGGATCAATGCGAAATGAGCGTCCGGAGTGGGATGCATCGTTCATATCGAATTTGGCGAAACATTTTTGGAATACTTGTATTGATAAAGAATCATATCCATATACTTTACATATTTTCTTATGTGCATCAGAGACCCACTTACCTTTTTAAGATTTATATAATATTTATAAATAATATAATACTTATCTTTTTCAAAATAAAACAACAAGATATGAAGAAAATGCAGCTTTTTATCTTGCATAATGAAATTTTAATTATCGCATAAAACTATTATATTATTTAAACAACAACTGAATGATCGATTTTTGAAAATTTTATTTACGAATTCCAATATTAAAAAGCGCACGAACTTTCTTTCCAATCCAATACTATATTTATTATCGAAATGTAAAGCAATATGTAATCGTGATCCCGAATAAATATTAATACTAAAAAATTGTTAATTATTTTTAGAACCTTCAATAAAAAAACAAATAGAAATAAAAATCTTTCATAAAAAATCATTTAAAAATAAATTTTATTTATATAAAAAATTTAAAATTGAATGGTCAAAAATCGAATCCAATTGACGGAGAACAGAAAGGGTATCATTAAAAAAATCGGTTGATAAAACTTTAAATATTTTAAAATGAAAGATTATTTAATATTGTAATCCGAATAAGACATTATTATTAATTATTATTAATTATTATTATTATTATTATTATTATTATTTATTATTATTATTATTATTATTATTATTATTATTATTATTATATTTTCAGTATAATTTTTTAATTTATTTAATTATTTATTATCTTATTTGACTATAATATTTTGATACTTCACAAAATATAAATAATACTTAACTTTGAATGGACAGTTTCTTGTAAATAATTAATTTTTGACAAAATTTATGATAAAAAAGAGCTTTTTGATCAGCAAGAAAAAGTTGGTGAATGGATTTCAATATTTAATCAGTAATTTTCCAAATAGATCAGTCAAAGAGAAATTTTAACATTGAACTTATGACGGTAAGTCTAAGGATTATCAGTCAACTCTCTAGCACGTAATTTCTGTCTTCATCGGTTTGGGAGTTATTTCCAGCTATTTGCCGTTGACACAAATGTCAATTACTGATATAAAAGATCATCACGCATTTAAATAATATCTATGATCTTAGCAGAGACTCCACAACATTTGAATTCATAACTGTTCTCATAAATATTTAATGGGCTTAATTTTATAAGGAAACAAAGAGTGTGGGACTTAAAATAAGCTAAATTAACATAATAAATTGTCTTGATTATTCTCATTGCCCAATATTGAACTCTTATAAGACAAGAAAGTTAATCTCAAAATTAAATACAATTTTAACTCTTCTAAACGCTTGAGTTATTTTCAAGACTTTAGCAAGTTGTTCCTACTAGTGGTGTTATTTTCATGTTTGTTAATTTCTATTATACTAGGTGTACAAATAAATAAAGCGGATTTATTTAGATCGATTCACCGACATATATAGCAATATAATTTTGAATTCAAATTTAATCATTTATTTTTTAACAATCGCTATTTACAAGACTAATTATTCAAATTTTCATTAGATGTTAATATACTCATAATTTGTAGACATAAACATTTCCTTATTTAACGCAAACAAATACTGCATAAAGCTACCGAATACTTCCCGATGTTCATGAGAAACATGTAGTATCTCAGGATACGGCGGTCGTTGATTTATATGGTTAAGAAATAACGATTTTATGTTGAAAGTCAAGGAACTTCTAGACGGTCCTTCCAAATTTGAAAATTAGAATTTAAAATTTATTCTATGAAGATGCATGTCAGTCTCAAAAGCAACCTACCATAAGATTATGTGTTACTCAGAAGACAATATGTACACGATTAGATAATACAGAGAAAATTTTAAAAGAAGTAAAATGAGTACATTATAAATTGGACGAAAGTCAATTGTAAAACCGAAGAGTAAATTTTGACAAGAGATAAAAGTTGGATTTATTTTGAAAATCTCAAACGCACGAACTCATGGGTTACCAGATCAAAAGTGAAGAAGACTGCAAGACCAGACTGCTGTGGAATTAAAACAATGCTTTGCATCTGGTAATATCAAAAAGTTATGATGTACTATGAGCTTTTCAAACCAGATGAATCAATTTTTAACTGCTAAACATCCAGAAGGGGCCAAAAGACATGGAAAATAATTTTGTTCCATAACAACCATCGTCCCACACTTCTAAAAGGATATTTTAAAGGGCTGAAAAGTACTCACGCAGATCCTTCTTGCTCCTTCATATTGTAATCTGTTCCGGTCAGTGGCACATGGAACTATTCAGCCGAACTTCAAAACGTACGAAGATGCTTAAAAATGGTTATCTGAATGATTTGCCTCCAAATCAAAAATGTATTGTGTAACAGTATACAAAATTTAACTGAAAGATGGGAAATATATGTGGCTAGCAATGGCCATTTCTTCTTTCTTAAAGTATTTGTTAGGTCTTTTGAAATTATCTGCATTATTTTTAACTAACGCCGAACCGAAATAACAAACGTGGAAATAAGACTTTAATTTATCATATCGAAAATTATAACACAATAATCCCCATGCGACGGTGGAATTTACTTCTATGTAAATTTCAATGGGAAGTCCACAAGGGAAATTCCAAAGAAATTTACCCTGGTTTCATAAAATTATTTTTACAAGGTGCATAAAAACAAATGTCTAAATGTGACATTTCCTTTGTCAATACCATTTTGGTGTTCACTGAACTTCGATAAAACCCAGAAATTTATTAATACCTGTTATAAATAATATTAATAGTTGGTATATTGATACGGAAAAATATAGACAGAAAACTCTAATACACCTAAAGACAATATTGTCAGTTGTTTCTTTTGATGTCTTAGTTGAAGACATTAGGATAGAAATTTGCACCGTTCCCCAATAATTCTTATAAATGACAATCATTACTAGCCATAGAGCAACGACTCAAATAAAGAGAAAACCCAGAGAAAAGCTTTCAACAATGTAACCCACACTTTGTTAATAAAAACTGGGTGAAAGAGGAACAGTTAAGAAATATAAAGAAAGACAATAAAACTCGAGATATCCACGCACAGACAAAATGAAAGGTGAAACATTTAATATTTCTTTCATATGTCTCTAATTCATATCTCTAAGATTAATGGCTAATTTTTTCATTTGTCTTTGTTCTTGTCATAAGAATCGGTTCAGCTTTCCGCCATTGATGGCCGAAATTTTTATGACTTTCTTAGATTTAATAGATTACATATCTTACTTAATGATCTTTCTTCTCCATTTTCAAGGGTAAGAATGATAATATTGACATAATAAATCGAAAGAAGTTTATTATTAGACAAAAGGAAATCATTTCATTCCTTTCTCTGTTTTTAATATTTATCACTAATGTAAAATGTTGAAGTGCAGATTTAGTTCCAAACCTGGAATATATTTAAATCCAATATATAAAACCAAACCGATATACACTCCAGTGGAACTTAATAAAAACATAAGGTCCGGGTCTCCTGGTGAATCTTAAAATAGAGCTTAATAATAAACATGCGTATGTATTGTACAAAACCTAGGTAAAATATTGCCTGACGAAGGTTGAGAGAAGTCATAAATGACAGTCCCCAGCTTACATGTTGAAATCCGTCATTGGCAATCATCCAAATTATTATTTTACTTCAAAATGGAGATTTGGTTTTCTCAAAAAATGTCATGCCAAACCCAACGAAATAAATAAAACTCGTGTTTATTTAAAAAATGAGCTATTATTATTATTATTAATTATATATTTTAATGATAATGATAATAATTCTAATGAAAACATAATAATAATAATACAAAAATATTATAAAAATTGTTTTATTTACTCAAAAAATTGGAGAAAATTAAAAAAAACGTCCTCTGTATTAATAATATGGAGAAAAATTTGTTAGTCAAAATGAATAATAATTTTTTATTTCCTACTTCGATACGGGCTTAATAAAGACTGTACGAATTAATAATCTTAAAGAATTTTCCAGCTTTCCTCCAGAATACATCGAAAATAGATGTGAATCTGTTAAATTATTTCTTTTCAAAAGACAGCTAACGAAATGAAAATTAATTCATTCCGGTATTATTGGTCTATAAAAATAAAACTAAGAATTAAATTTGTGTAGAGGGCCAATTTTGCCCATTGAAAAAATAAAATTGACATTTCGCGCAAAGATATACACATTATGAAAGCTTAGCTTTCGTCAGAAGAGCAGTAAACTGATTAATTGCCAATTAAGTGGTTTAATTAATTACCCATTAATCAGATTTGTAAAGCAACTCGGGAATCGACCGAAAACTTTTTTTAAAAATAAATCAATAAATTTTATAAGATACAATCGTTGAAGACCTCATGGTGATATATTTTCAAGTGTAAACGACCCTGGTTCTTTGTAATTGGTTTAACATGATAAGTCTTATCTTCGTCTTTGTTCTTCGAGCTCACTGGTAATATCAGAAGGAAACGCTTATTGAAATGAAATTAATAATGACAGCAAAAATATATTTTTATTATTAATACAACGGATGTATTAAAACAAAATCTGAAAGAAATTATTTTTAATAAATATCATAAATTTCCAATAAACGCGATGGGAGTTTCCTGCTTTTTTCCTCAATTTTGGATTATCATTAAAACGACAGACAGTCAGAAAATTGTTAACATGAAAAAATTATTATTTTTGTTTTCTTTAATTAACATACTTGTCCCGTGCCGATATTTATGAACTTCATTTAATTTGCTTTAAATTTTTAGAACTAAAGTTCAAGCACAAAATTTTAAAAATGAATTTTTTTCATCGAAATATTGTGTAACTGTCACACTTTCGATATGATTGAACAACAAGTAATTATGGAATTTTGTATTGATTTGAAAAAAAAAGCACGGGGATTTAAAAATGATTCAGTAACGAAGCATTGGACCACGGACGAAAGTTTTTTTCATCGGGAAATGTTTTAAGGAATATAATCAGATATATTGGAACTGTCAAAAAAGTTTCTGCAGACTTTGGAAAAATGAATAAAATGTTAAATATTAAGTTAATTTCAACACCGTAAAGTACATATACACCATTTTGATCGATAAACTCTTATCATTTTCTGTCAAGGCCAAAATTCCGTTAATGTAAAACTTCTGCGATTTTTCGGTGAAAAATGATAAGTGCTCTTTACAATAAATTTTTTAAATTCATTTTACACCATTAAAATCTGCAGTATGAATGAAAGGCATGAAAATCTGGTGGTACAATATGAGGACTATTCGGAGACTGCAGAAAAACTTTCCAATCAAGGTCCCTCAATTTTGCTGAGTCATCATAAACACGTGCGGTCTGGTGTTGTCATACTGAAACACAATGCATTTCCTATATATTTACCAAGAATGTACTTTATAATTCGGGTATTTACTTACTGAATATCTCTCAAATAAAAGCACGGTGGCAAATTCATTCTATAAAAATATATATTGAGAGTCTATTATCACTTATAGTGACTTTTCTAACACTCAATCAATTGCAAGCGCTACCAGATTTCTGCTTTCTACAGCCGACTTAAAGCCAATTTTACAAACGGACCACTGGCTTGAGGAATTGACAAAATAAAATTTGATTCTTCAAAGTAAACTTTTCAGAGACATGTATTAATTTTTTAATCTCAGACCAATAATTAAGGACGTGTCAACCAAAATCTAATTCTACCAACATGAAATGGTTGGCGTCATCTAATATTGAAATAAAATTTCATCAAACCAGTCTTTATTGATTTATTCAATAATAATTTATTGAAAGATATTTATTGAATTTTAATAATCCCAATTTTATTTTGAAAATTATAAGAGCACATTGTTAGTTATATCTGATTTACTAAAAATAACATTGCAGAAATTCTATGAGGTAACAAATAATATAAAAATACTTTATCAAATACGTTTATTAAAACAAAGATTTTAGGCGCAACTTTTAAAATTTTACCAACATTACAAAGACCATTTGATTGAAAATTTGCCATTTCAGATATTTATAAATAGTTCCTTTAAAAATATTTCAAATAATTCGCTTATAACAAATTAATTTATTAAAAATATAAAATGGGAAACATTTAAATGGTTACCGATTGGAAAATCAGTAAATTTGATGATTAAAACAAAGACTCGGGTACAAAATGTCAAATTTCTCAAAGAATTGATTAACGTTAATCTTTTGAAGCAATTTATGATAACTGTAATAGTTTTATTTTAAAATCATCTTTCAAAATTCATTGGTTAATATAAAATCGAAATAAAGATTTTCTCAAAAACCCTGGGATTAATACTGAGAGACATCAGACATAAACGATAAGAAAATTAAAAATTCAAATAACCTTTATCAATTAAAAATCCTAAAGCAATTTTTCAAGATAAATTTCCAATGTTCTAGCAACAAAATTATCATAATCAGATCAGACACAATTTGGAACAAAGCAAAATGTTGGCAAAATAAAGAAATCGAACGGCAGCACTTAAAAAGTTTTAAAACTATAATAATGAAATATTCTATTGGTTATAAAACATTTATTGACAAAATGATGTGTGTATCAAACTGGTGTTTGTGTGTTAATATTTTCATGATGATGTACAGCGTTTGTTGCTGTGTTTTTGGGCTTATGAGTGGTTGTGTTAATCAGAAAATTAATTGCGTGATGGTGTGTGTGCCAGCGTTTTTCTATGGAGACATGGACAGAAAATGTCCATATAAAAATCTTACCACATATAAAATTCCCATATTCTGAGTCAGACTATTTCCATAAATGTTATGAAAGCATAAAATAAACAATTTGCTATTTTTCTTCACCAATCGATTGTGTGAAGATTTTAGACTTTTATTTTGAGATTATTGAGGGGGAATTAATTTAATCTGTATTGTTATTACTATTTGTTCATGACTTCACTAACTTATCATAAAAATAATATTTTCAATAGATTTTTTCCAACAAAAAAAAAGAATTCGATCAATAATTTTCTGAAAAAAATTTAATTTCATGCCCATTTAAAAAGGAGGAAAATTTTAATCATTAAGAAAAAAAATTCACATAAAATAATATAAGTTTCGTAAAAAGAAAACCATTTCTTTGTATTGGATAAAGATTTGTTTCTTGTGTACATAACACAGAATCACTACAGCCTTATCATTTGTCAGGCTTTGCCATTAATGCCTTTGTGGACGTGGTTAATGAGTCATTGGTTTATCAATATTCATTCTTCAAAAAGTGAACAGGAAAATAATAGGAAATATTTGTTCACGGAAAACTGTAGCTGTTGTTATGGTGATTATACTTTATCCTTTGGATTATTTAGGTTTTTCGGGATACACATACATTTGGAAAAATTTTCCAGCCAAATAAAATTTACTTTAACAGTTCATTATTTAGTGGAAATCAGAATTGCATAAAAGGCTCTGGCTTTACAAGGCAGAACAATTTCATGAATCCGAAAAATGGCTAATGACTCTCAAAAACTGAAATATGTACATCAGAATGGATGGGTGATAATTAATAATAGCTCTGTTTTTTTGTAACCCTTTATCGATTTGGTATGGTTATGTATATATTAAAATGGTTGCCAC
Source organism: Bipalium vagum (assembly GCA_037834085.1). Lineage (NCBI taxonomy): Eukaryota > Metazoa > Platyhelminthes > Tricladida > Geoplanidae > Bipalium > Bipalium vagum. Next base: position 23,315 of record JBBMKC010151468.1, read on the forward strand.
AAGCAAAATACGTCACTACATTATTTTTTGTTTAAATATTGTTAATATTTTTGTTTTGATATCATTCGGATCAGCTATTTCTGCTTTTTCTCGATGTTCACCTGTTGTAACTAATAAAATTAAAATTTTTTAAAAAAGTACTTTTGTTAAATAATTGTTAAAACTAACATTTAAACAAAATCAATTTTGTTACGATATTATCTCACTATGAACACTGTTGTAACACTTAGCTCACAATGTTACTGACCCCTTCACTTTTGCCTATACGTGTACGCAAATGAATGAATCAAACAACTATGAACAACACTTTATTGCTAAAATAACAATGCAAACAGTAACAAAAGGTTTCAAATGATCAATAAAATGTCTGCAATCAATTGTTTTTACACAAAAAAATCAAATGGTAATAATCAATTAAATAATTAAATATCAATATCAAATAAATGTCCGTGCGTAAGGATTAATTAAAAGAAAAAAACATTAATAAAAATTAAGATACTCTCACCAACTTGTGACGACAGGTCCAAATGGTGGTTAGCTGAGCCCAATCCGGTCCGCTCAGAAACCCCCTAACAGCACAGGACTCGTTGTGAGCTCCTGTCGCATAGAGGGCATAAATATGAATTTACAATGTCGATAAAAATCTTCGGATAATAGCAGCAAGTTTTGACTCTTCTGATAAAATAAAACCAAATCTTCTTTATTACTCTTCTGACAATAATAATAATTCTCGATCACTATTCTGACAATAATAATAACAGCTCTTGGTCCTTCTTCTGACAATAATAATAATTCTCGATCACTATTCTGACAATAATAATAACAGCTCTTGATCCTTCTTCTGACAATAATAATAATTCTCGATCACTCTTCTGACAATAATAATAATTCTCGATCACTATTCTGACAATAATAATAACAGCTCTTGATCCTTCTTCTGACAAT
>JBBMKC010151469.1:0-15690 GCA_037834085.1 Bipalium vagum
ATAATAATAATAATAATAATAATGATAATGAGCAATTGCATTTTCAACAAATTGATATAAAAATCTTTCATGCCTGTCACTGATTTGGTTCTTTGACACACTCCTCAGATCTGTACATGTCTTTACTCTGGTATTCATTTTGTCCATTTTGCATCTGTTTTTGTAGATATCTCAACGTCTTTTCTATTCATTCATGACACAGTTGTTTATGTATCTCTTCGATCATTTCTTCACATCTATCCTTTGGTATCCATACTCTTCCGTTCTTAGTATGAACGACGTTGTTAATTATGATAAATTCTTCGTCTTGTCCTTTTGTAACACTTTCCTTTATTTGTCTAATTTCATTGCTGTCATGTTGCCATTTGTGAGCTTCCTTTGTTGTTATTGTCAGTACACCTGTTTTTATTTTTTCGGTCTTTGTTTCTTCGTGCATTATTTGACAATGCAAACACATTCCACATTTTAACCTTGACATAGCGGCTGCATTCAGATGACTGGCTCCCTGTCAGTATTCTAGTTATATATAAGCCACTTAAATAATTTATCCAAGTTTGAAACTGCGGAATCAGCTTTTTGACGTGATCAGGAATGTAATGGCCTTGTGATCTCTCATTAATATGAATCTTTTACCATACAGTAAAGTCTCATGTAGGGGGCACTCTGGTCTTAGGGATATTCGATATAAGTGGCACATTCGGTGTAAGAAACACCTGGAAAAATCAAATAAAAAATACCCCCTTTTTTAATTTTAGATCATTTTATATTTCCGTTAATTAAAATTAACATATCTCTAATGTTACTAATAAGAAATATCTTTTGTTTGAATAATATAAAAGTCTAATCATCGAAAAATATAAAATTCATATTAAATATACCGGGTGCTCAAGTTAAAAGTTCATAAATAAAAGCGTAATATTTTTTATGCTGTAAATTTTTATTGAAAATAAATTTATTTGATCGAATAAACTTTATTGCGGATTTAGTAAATCCTGTTTTATATATAAACTTATGTTGTTTAAATGCATAAATAATGACAATAAATAAATGTACTTGTTTAAAATTATATTTTATTTTTAGATATGCCTTACATATTATCAAAATCAGATAAAATTAGTCACTCATAGGCTGGAAGCATGCTTAGAAAATGAGGGTAGAAACTTCGAATAAAAATATGATTTATGTACATATCATATTTGTAACTATTTTGATTTAGATACAACATATCTTGTAATTCAACTTAGTTATAAAAATAAATCCGCATTTTTTATCTTTATAAAAATTTAAAATTTTCATGAATTCATTACCTGTAGGAAGTTTGAACAGTCTTTTATTTATGAACTTTTAACTTGAACACCCGGTATATATCGTACAAGACATTAAATATTACAAATTATTACGTATCTGTTTAATGACATTTTTCTTTTAAGAGATGAGAAATCATTTGTCCTTAAAGCAGAAAATTCATATTATTAATGATATTGAAATTCACTTAGTGAAAGACTTATATATACGAAATACAACACGAGTAAAGGTGTCGTAAATAGAATTTAAAAAAATAAAGAAGAGATTCTAAGTTTACATGTGTGTTGCTTATTCAATGATTTCATGACGAAAGCAATACAAGTGGCAAATACCTCCAATAACGTAATAATGTAAGAGAAAATTATAGAGAATATTTATGTGTTAGGAGAACATTGTATTCCTCTTAATGGTCCAAAAATTGCAAAACAGTAGAGAAATAATAAATTTAAAGCTTCAGAAGGATGGTTTTCAAATTTTAAAAGAAGACACGGACATGAACTAAAGAAAATTCACGGCGAAATGATAGATTCTGATCAAGATGCAGAGAGAAAATATGCTGAGGAATTTAAAAGTGTTATTAGAGATTACGAATTAAGGAATATATTCAACGCAGATGAAACAGCTCTTTTTTATAAAGCCTTGCCAACTAAGAGCTATGTATTAAAATGCGAAAAAATTCAAGGTAAAAAGAGAAACAAAGAACGATTGACAGTATTGTTTTGTTGTTCGAAACGGAGAGAAATTGCTACCTTTAGTGATCGGGACAAGTAAATATCCACGAGCTCTTAAAAATATTGATTTGAAATCTTTAGGAGTCATATATGAGTCTACTAAAAAGGCTTGGATGATGAGTGATTTATTTTCTAGGTAGTTAGTCAAAGTCAACGAAAATAGATAGTGTATGAAATGATTGCAGAAATAGTAAATTGATAAGAGCTCCTTTAGGGTAATGCAGTATCTTCTTTCGTGAGTGAACATTGCATGTTTTTCTTGACCAGCACTGGTCCAATCGTATGAAAGCTGACGTTCATATCTAGAATAAATTCTCTTCGTACGTCTGGGTAGCTTAGCACCATTGAATTGGTAATGGCTGTTGTCATCTCGAAGAAGGCTGTGCTGCATGCTTCTGTTCAAATTAGTTTCTCTTTGTTCCGTTCAAAAGGTTTCTCTAATGCTCTAGCCTTGTTTGCATAACTCTTGGTGAAACGATGATAATAGTTGTAAAGGCCCAGAAAACATTGAAGAGTTTTCACACACTTTGGACGTTCAAATTTGTTTATAGCATCAATTTTGTAGGATCGGCTCTCACACCCTCATTATTGATAATATAGCCCTAAAAAATTTTTATTTTTTTCCTGTATAAATGAGCATTTGTCTGGGCTTATTCGTAGTCCTGCTGATTCAATTCTCATTAGCACCTAATTTAAGCGTTCTTAGTGTTCTTCTAGGCCTTCAGAGTCTATTAGAATATCATTTAGATACACGAATTGGCCAAGCCTGGAGAACCGAGTACATCAAGGCCCAAATATAATATCTATGGGTATAAAGTGATGCTGTTTATCTGGTTGGATCAAAAAGGTGTGACTTATTATGAACTGATGAAACCATCAGAAACGATAACTGGTAAACGTTATCAATCCCAGTTAATTCGTTTGAAGTGAGCTCTGAAAGAGAGAAGGTCAGAACTGGCGGACAGACATGATCGGATAATTTTACTACACGATAACGCCAGACGATAAAACCAGGGGATAACGCCAGTTATCTCTATTGTAAATAATTACTTAGAACATGAAAATTGGCAAGCCAGTTGGATCAAATAAAATTGACTTTGGTTTAACATATATCAATAAATATTTAATTTTTCAATTTTAGTTTATTTATTCGCGCATTTTATCCACTTGTCGAAGCAACCTTTACTGGTTTCAAAATCTGAGTCAGATTAAATCAAGTAAAAGACACTAAATATTAACACTTAATGGAAATCAGAAGATATTTTGAAAATAAATTTGAAAAATAAAGTTGTATTTTATCATTATATTTACAATATATAAACTATGGATATGCAAAAAAAATTTTTTTAATTTGCTACGTCGTAAGAGATTGTTTATACTAATTTAATTTTTCACAGTATTATACCTTGAAATGTGTCAGACGAAAAGAGAATAAGATTATTATTAATTATATGACGATTGTTCCAGTAAATTAATCCAACTCATTTGTAAAATCATAACGTATTATGTTTACCTTAATATATCATACTTTTGAGAATTCCAGAATCTTAACAAAAGTGTAGTTAAAAAAATACTATTTTACCTAAGAAGGATTATGAAAAAAATAATAATTCAAACAAATTAAAATCTAAAAATCAAATCAAAATAATTATATTTCTAAAAACTAGATTTTATTGAACCATGAAGAAGCCATGTTGATTAAACCCATAAAATGATATTTTTATATGAAAACTGCTTTGTATATTAATAAAATTGAGAAATATAATAAATATTAATTTTTAAAAATTTATTAAAAAATCAATATAATTTTTAAATTAAAATTTCATTTTCATTTAGTCGTTGCAAAATTAAAAATATTTTTAATTTATATATCATTAATAATAAATACCTAATTAAATTATCTTTCTATCTCATTTCCTCAATTAGCCAAATATTTTAAATTAAAATTTTAATTATAGGTTAGATAATTTTTTCTTTTTAAAATTTTTAATTTCTAGTGGTTGATTTATTCACAAAATCTTATTGTCAAATCAAAATGTTATATTCTCCAAAGGGCCCTACGTGAAGAAGTATAAATTTATAAAGCCTTTAATTAAATTATTTATTTCCATTTTCTTTTATAGTAAGTATTTTTCATTTTATGTATATACATTTACTTTGGTCTTAAGATTTAACTATGATATACTTTTAATATACTTTCGATTAAATACCCAATCTATTTATCTATTTCTATTTTGTAAAACATGTTTCCCTTATTATTTTATTTATAATATACTGAGTTTGAGAAGTAATTGATCATATATATTATCTTATCCATATATGAATTACATCTAAGCACTTCTTAGATATCCTAAGGTCGAAATATATCCTATTTTCAAAGAATCACAAGAAAAACTTTTAGTAAAACTTTTCTGATATTATGATTGACCAAATCTTTGAGATTAAAAATATTATTACCAACTTATATATAAATTCCAAAATATTTCTTACTATAATAACTTTTTAATTTTTTAGAATCAATAAAATTAATATATAATTATCTAAAATATTATTTAAACTATTAATAACGAAACGATCGTTTTTTGACATGAATTGAAATTAAATAGCTTTTGTCTAAAAAATTAATATCTTATTCATGAAATTCATGAAAGGAGTCAATTTATTTTAGAAGGATTTTGGTTTTCTAGAAATTTGGAAGATATTATTAAAAATAATAAACATTTTATGAAAATTTCCATAAAAGTGTATATAAAACATTTAATAAATACTTTTTAACATATTATTTAATTTTATTTATATAATTATTTATTTACATTGTTTATTTTACATTTACGAAGTTTATAAATTGAAGTGAGATACATATATAAATTAAATTCTATTTAATTATAATCATTATATGCAATATTATAAACTAACTTGAATTCTGTAAAGTTTTATTATAATTATGAGCCAGTAAAACAAGTAATAATGTTACTATTAGATGAGTACGAGACTGCAATTAAAGGAGATTAAATATCAATTAAAACAAAGCTTTCAGTTCAAAGTAAAATAATAATTTCAAAAAGCTTTTAGTTTTTTTATCACAGGTAACACTAATTAGTCGCATATAATTAAAAAGAATAAAATATTCATAAGATAATTTAATATGTGGAAAGTTAATCATTTCATTTAATTGAAGTATTTTTTTTAATATTTATCTATTTAGAATTTAAAATCAAGCCTATAAAAAATTTTAGTGTGATTTTCATTAGAGAAAATATATTTTTATAGATGTTTTACATTTTAATTTTCGTATTGTTTCATTTTATTGCTTTGTAACTTTATATATTACAAATATTAATTTTGTATATATATTCACATTTTTCGAATTAAGTATAATAAAAAAAATGGAAATGTTTAAAAAGTTTAAATTTTGATTAATTAAAATGTACAAAATCCATAACGATAAATCATTTACAATTCATGTGCCTTATTAAATATCATTTAATGACTTTCATTTTCATGATGAAATAAAATATTTTTTAAAGATATAAACAAATAGTTTTTTTTAAAAAAAATTCTGATATTTTTCGCTTTGTTAAAATTTTATATTATTTTAGAGAATAATATTACAATGTATTTTAATTTATAATATCATTAAAACAATTTATTTTTAACAAAGATCACATTATTTTTAAGAAAAATACTTCTAAGTTAATTAAACAAAAATAATCATTTATTATGATTTATTTATATTTTTAGGACAATGAAGAGTTACTTTCAAATAAGCTTATTAATAATATTCTTAAATGTTATTTGGACCAAATCTCTATCTGAAGAATATTTTGAAAAAAGGTCTAAAATGAATAGGGTAATTGATATTTTTTATTCATTTGTTCAATATTTTGAGAACTTTTGAAATAAATTTATAGTAATAATAATATTATTATTTATAAAAGGGTTTCAAAAATTGGTCAATCTCACATGATTGTTATTACTAAATTTTCTTTTTTTTAAATATTAAAATATCAATATTCATTTCTGAAATTATCATATGAAACATTTTTATGAATAAAAACCTTATTTTTATTTTATAACTGAAGAAAGTATTAGAATAAAAAAGAATTGTCGTTATATGGATTCTATTAAGCTGTTCTTTGCAAAGAAATCTTAAGCAATAGTTTTGGAATATATATATATTTATTTATTTATTTATTTATTTATTTATTTATTTATTTATTTATTAAACTATTACGATATTATTAAAAATTATTAATATTTATTTTTTAATCAATTATAGTCTTTGAAAAGTAAATCAAATATCTAAGAACTTTTCTTCTTTTTAAAGTCTTTTAAAACAAAAATATCCATTAATTAATTAATTAATAATAAAATAATTGATTTAATGTTATTTTCTTAATGAATTTTCAAAATAATATTCACTCTTCGAAATCAAATTTTCAATTTTAAGAAACTCTTAAAAATTAAAACAGTTAAGTTAGGGATTCATTGAGAACATGAAAATAATGATTTTGATAAATCTTTTTAAAGATATTACCGGCATTTTTTTGAAATCTGTCGAATTTTCATGATAAAGAAAAAGAATTTTATTTAAGGTAAATTTAAGATGATGAGATTAATGAAAACTATTTTATATATGAATAGAAGAGTTGATTCAAGCAATTGGATCAAATATTTAAAAATGTTATAAACATTTATATTATTATTTCAATATTCTTAGCACATTAATCATAATTAAAAATTTTAACAAATGTATTAATGATAAAAATACCTTTTGTAAACTGCTTTTGTCAGGTAAATGTCCAATTTATCTTAATTAAATTAATCTTAATTTTTAAACTTAAATAATTTTCTATAATTTTGTATTATTTAATTTTAATTAAAAGGTCTTTTTATGTGCATTTATTTTTGCATAATTTTGCAAAAAAATTTATTATTACTTAATATGAAGTTAAAATATTAAAATAATTAAAATGAAGTTATTATTAATGATATTATTAATCAGTTTTAGTAACACTAACAACTCAGGTTAATCAATTCAATTTATAAATAAATAATATATTCAATCTCATTCTATTTTAAATATTCAAAATCATATCACTAAATCTTATTGTTCCTTCAGGAAATTTCAAACTAGAATATATTATGGCTTCTATATCCGGTTTATTTTGATCTATTGTTAATAAAATTAAATTAAAATATTGTTGGTAATTCTTTATCCTTTTTGTCCTAATACTTGTATTTATTTAATGCAAAATTACTTTTATCTAAGATCTTTTTATTATAAATTTCATGAACAAATAATGTCTAATGGAAATATTTTTATTAAATTGATTTAACAATTTTATGAGTTAATAAAATGTATTAATTATTAGATCACCAATGAGGTTAGTGTCGTTTTTGTATATCCAAATTATTAATATTGAATAAATGATCTTTTCGAAAATTTTAAATGATAGTAAAATTATATTGAATATCTTATTTTGTTTTTCAAAAATTAGTTTAAATCTATCATATGTGATCAAATATAGCGCTGTTTTCCCATTTAAATTATTTATTGATTTAAACGTAATTAGGACATGCTTATAATATAAATCTAAGCCTAAATCTAAGGTGTTACAGACATTTCATAGGAAATTACCATGTTTTTGAGATGTTGTATTAGAAGAAAGTACAGCATGAAAATAGTTCACCGGATTCCTCAAGGGCGATGAATCTCTAGAAGATGTGTGATATTCTGGAAGTTCATTATCGAAATGTGAACTAAATAGTTAAAGCCTTCGAGGCAACCATGTTTAAGGTCAACAATGTTATATATCATAATTATTAGGTATGAAAAACGATAGCGCAGGAAAATTAACAAGTAGGTCCCTTGTGCATTGACAAAGAACAACAAGCTGTAAAAGTTGAAATCGTGTGTAAGTCATGAAATCTTAACATTCCTGGATTACATGGTTAGCGCTGATGAGAAATGTTTATAGAACAAAAATAATACCCGAGTTCACTTTTGGTCGAGCTTAAAGTATGCGGTACTCCAAAAACACCAGTTAGTCAAAAATTATGAGTATGGTAGTAAGTTCTTAGTATTGGTAATCACGAATTTCTAGACAATAGTCAGGTAGTAACTGCTGATTTCCATGTTCAGTAGCAGAAACTTGTAAAAGTTAAGCTCCTTTTAAACGAACCGGTCCTGATTCAGAGAAATAAGACAGCGTTGTTCCATAATAACCCAAAGCCACACAAGTTTTCCTTGAATAAATGTACGAATTGCAATGGAAAGCGCTGCTACATCTTTCGTATTCTTTCGATATTTCTCAAATTATTAGGTTGTTCGGAAATAAATTATCGTTTTATATAAGTCAACTTTCAATGATTTTATTGTACATAAAATACATATGAATGGCATCATATGATATTCCAAATTGATGCTTAGATGATAAAGATTCACATTCTATATAATTTATTTTACTGCTTTAAATTAAAGCATATTTGGGCACAGTTTTAAAAATGTTAGCAAACCAGCAAATTAGAGCAATATATCTCTACAAATTAAACTTGGAAATTCTGCGGTAGATGCAACCAGAAATATAAACAGAGCTTTCGGAGATGGTTATGTAGCAGAATCAACTACCAGTCGGTGGTTTGCTAAATTCCGTCTTGGAAAATTTTATCTCAGTGATACAGAGTGTCGTTGGCGGAAAACCTCAATGGACAATGATGATTTGAAGACAATTATTGAATCACACCCACAAAATACAGTAAGAAATTTTTCCAAGCAATTATCAGTATCTATTTCAACTATTTCTCAACACCTAAAGGAAATTGGCAAGGTTAAAAAGTTAAATAAGTGGATACCGCATCTATTAACTGATTATCAAAAACAAATGAGATATGATATCTGCTCAAAACTGATTCAAAGAAATAAAAGTAATCCATTTTTGCGCAGAATAATTACGTGTGATGAAAAATGGATCCTTTACGATAACCGTAAACGTCCGTCTGAGTGGGTAGATCGTGGTTCAGTTCCAAATTGTTCTCAAAAATCAAGTTTGCATCCAAAAAAGATTTGGATATCAGTTTGGTGGTGTCAGACTGGTTTGATTCATTACGAATTCCTAAAAAACGGTGAATCAATAACATCAGATGTATATTGCAATCAATTGGAACGTATGCATCAAAAATTAAAAGTTTGCATCCAGCAATTGTCAACAGAAATATTCCAATTTTGCTGCATGACAATGCGAGGCCACATGTTGCGAAACAAACACTGCAAAAGGTAAATGACCTTGGATATGAGATTCTTCCACATCCGGCATACTCACTGACTTACTTCCTACGGATTATTATTTATTTCAAGCATTACATTATTTCCTGTCTCGAAAGGTTTTCAATAGTTACGATAATGTATTAAATGTAATGGAAATTATTTTTAATAAATGTCTTAAGTCAAAAATTATTTCTTTTTCTATTTCATTCGAAAAAACCCTAATTTATTTCCGAACAACCTGATACTTGTCCGCTCTTTCATCCCTATGCAATCATTTCAAGCAAGTGGTATTCCAAAATATGTACAGAAAAGATTAACCTGGGAGTTTTTATTTTTGGTTCTAAAGATTTTGAAATTTATAAAAAGGGATCAATAAATTATTATCTTGGTAAAAGTTTGCTTTATTGTGACAGAGATGTTAATTATTAAAATTTTATGTAGTTACATTTATCAGTATTATTGGACAGAAAATATATAACTTTTAAAACGGCACGAACTTTCTTGGTTACCTAATATTTAGATCTAATCCCAATTAAAACTTTCCGTCAAATTTTATTTCTAAAACATGAAATAATGGTAATAAATTTATATCTTTAAAGATAATTAAATAAAATATTAATTGCAATGGTTACTGAAGATTTGAGACTAAATGGCAATATTATATATTTATCTAGTGCCATTTTAATATCTCATCTTCAGAACATTTTAGAAATTGGCTCATAATTTTAAAATTCTTCTAACCTGTGAAGATAATTTAAGTTCTGAAAAGAACTATCTTCAGAAAAATATCATTTTCAAATCTTGATTAGCGAACAGTGAGAAGAAGAAAGAGTGAAAACAGACAGGCTGTAATGTATGAAGTAAAACTTCAGTATATCTTAATAATTAACTATTCGCAAGAAAAAAAACGAAGAACAATATTGAAACCCTGTGTCATTAATTTGTGGCTGAATTTTTATTAAAGGTTTAAAGGTAATATTCTGTTGCTCTCAAATAAGAGGTTTCGTATTTTTAGAAAATATAAATAATTGATCTGAATGATCAGATAAAGATTCAATCATTTTTTCTCCCATAATCTTTTTTTAAAGTAGATTTTGAATTTTACTTGGATAATGCTTAAGATCTTTCTTTAAATCATTCACCAGAAAGCGATGAATTCTCAAGACGTAGTAAGAATAAAAATACTTCTAAAGTTTTTGAAGATTTTCTTCATGGTTTTCCGCGTCTTTATTTATAAGGCACTCCAAGTTTCGAAACAGTCATTTCTAATTTAGTCTTAGTTATATCAGCACAATTCATACGTGTTCATCAATGAGTAGCAATATCAACTGTTAACTCTAAACTATTTATTGAAATTCTTTATAAAATAAATTACTTATTTTTCTTTAATTACTTCTTGCATTTTCTTTAATTATTTATAAATACATATAATCCTTTCATCCATATAATGCAGTGTTTTTTTTAATTTATTACTTGAAATTAACACCTTTTCATGAGTTTCAAATTTTAAATGTTTGTTTTATTTAAAACAAAATAAACATTTATTAAAGGATTACATCAACTTTATTCGGGAAACCCTTAAGAGGAAATTGGTTAATTCTCAAGATCAACCTTTTCAAAGAAACTTAGAAGGTAGTATTTTAAATTGAAATAACAAAAACTAATTAATTGTTTAGAATCAAGATGGAAAAAAGGATACTCATTTTTAAGAGGATAACAAAATTTGTTTTTTTAATAAAAACATCATTATGATTATTTGAAGCATGATTAATTTTTTCATTTTTAGATGTTTTAAAACTCAGTTAAGACAAGAAAAAATGTTTTCAAATCATTATAAATCAATAAAAATACAATTAAAATGTATAACACATAAAAAATGATTTTCAATCATTATAAATCAGTACACCTAAAACGTATGACAATGTTTAATCACTAAAAATAAGACTATAAAGGTAAAATTTTTTTAGCTTTTCATTAGATCATAGAGGTAAAACGTTTTAGTCTGTCTTAAATTCCACGATTTGAATTGATGGAATTTACTTTTGTTTTGTATTTGTTGTCTTTGGTTTGTTGGATTGTGTAATTGTGAATGGTTCTGGCTGTAGGATTGGGAGTCCCCAAATAAAAAAATTAATAATTTATCAAACTACCATTCAATAAATATAATTTTATACTTCATGGCTCTCTCATTCAATTCATTGCTAATACTTAATAGAAGTGAATCGAATTCGGTCGCATAATATCTTTTGGAATAGGAACTTTGGTGTATTCTTCGTAATGAGTAATTGTCTATTAGTGTTTATGACTGTCCGTAATCGTAGATTTTCTCATATCTTTATGGTTCAACCTTCCTAAACGAATCATCTAGATTTTTAGCCTGGTTTTCGTTTACATCGTACGTAGTGCTAAAATGAAGAAAGAAACCGACATAAAAACTAACCCTTAATAATTGTATTTGTCTAATTTTCTCTTTGTTTTTTAGGTTTTTACGATTTAGTAATACTTTAAATTTTTGGAATTTTTTAATATTATTACTTTTAAAACCAGTTAATATTGTTAAGTTTCCCTAAAAGTGACTGAATTTAAGTTACAAATATCAAATATGGGCTTTTCGGTTTCTCAACATAAACGTATGACTATCAGAAGGATTTATGGAGTGTAAATCGGAACAGTAAATAAAATAGGATAAATAAAAACAAATTGAATCGAATACAAATATTTTTATTTGTAAAAATGTGATTTTACAAGGGGAGTTTAAATAAGAATCCTTAAATCCTTATGCGGTTATCCTGTAACTTGTGGTAAGGTCCTAAGATGATTTACCAACCCTAACTGTTGTGTAAATCACAAAAAAAGAGAAAAATTAGAGGATGCAAAAACAAAAGTAAGGGCAATCCTATTACTAATGATTACCAGGGAAAGTTTTAGATTTTAGAGTTAATTTAATTTTATCTGTGTAAACTGAATTAGTTTACCAGAGATAGTTTAATAATAATAAATAATAAAAGTTATAATAAATTATTATGAAATGAACAAAATTTACTGTAATCAAAATATGTCATATACTATTGAAAAGAGTTGAGACTTCGAATGTTTGTCGTCTTGTACAAATATACTGAAACGCTTTGTAAATTTGAATTGGAATTTGAAATCGTAGTCTTTTTCGAATTTGAAATTCTTGTCCTTAATTAGATGTGTTAATGGTATCAAGTTTGGTGTTAACCGTCTGAGAATTTGGAATTAATTAATTTGGCTTGCAATGTTTTTGTGTTTGTTTTCAATCTTCAATTGACCCTTTTATATGGTACTTTTCAGATCAGTTTTATTTTTAGATTTTTATTTTTTCCTTTTTTAGTTTTCAGTATCATAACTTTTCCCTTTTTTATATTTTCTTGTTATATTTTTGACTAGTTTTCTATTTTTAGAAACTTGGTTGTTTCTAATTTTAGTTTTTATGTAAAATTAATTGTTTTCTATATATTACTTTTAATAATAGCAATAATAACGATAATATTAATATTAATAACAATTTATTTGTTAGGTCTTAATTTTTTATTTTATCATTAAGAATTCTCATTTTTACAATCAAATACAGAGAAAAGAAAACACTTTTATTATTTTTATTAGAATAAAAAAAAGATGCTATAATCAAATATTGTCACATTTAAATTATTTTGTTTATCAATTTTTCTTGAGTCTCCACAATATTACCTGTGAAGATTAAAAAGTTTAAAATTATTTTAATTTGTTTAAATAATTTTTTTGAATAATTGTTTTATTAAAATAAATAATTTGAAAATGAGCCTTGATAACTCGTCAACCGATATTAATGTAACTAACATGGCGCACCAACACCATCTGTACATTATCTTAGCCAGACTGATGCCAGAAAAGTTTAGAAGGAGTGTTGACACTGACAATTTTATTAAAGAATGCAAAAGTTAATTTGCGTTGTTGAAGATCCCGAATTCGTCTAGGACAACATTAGTGGTGATATCTTTAGATCAAGATTTGATCCCTGTTTACGAAGCCGTAAGCGCAGATTTGAAGAACTTTGATAAAAAGCTTTGTAAAGCGTATCAAAAGAAAAGCTTGGTGATAGAAGATCTACAATCAGCTCTGAATTACATAAAAACAAATGAAACAGCAAAAAAATATTTCGAAAAGTGGAAAAACTGGTCGATAAATTGCTTACACATAGGTGGGATAAGAATTCATTAGTAGAACTTTCGTTGGTATACTGTACAAATGACCCTGAAGTTAAAAGGGAGTTGTGCATGTGGAAAGTGAAGAAGACAATAAAAAAGATGAATGAGTATAGAGGTGAAATAGGGGGAAAATGCAGTTCGAGAGCCCAGAACACGACAATATCAGAGCTACAAATCAGCATTAACTAGTGGTATACGAACAAGAGAGGAGACGTGTATAAAAAGCCACAAGGACGACGAATGATCATTAGAAATGATTTTGTATATAAAAGTGAATGCTGGACATGTCACAAGTTCGGGTACATAAGTAGAAATTGTAATATGAGAAAGAAACCGACTTTTTTCGCATGTGGAGTGGAAGGGCACGTTCGAAGACAATGTCCACTGTGAATAGAATTATATAATTATAAATATAAATAGAATTATGATTGAATTAATTTTGCACAAACTAATTTAATATTCAATTTATATGTTCAATAGGATATCGAGTTATCGTAAGACCCTCTTTCAAATTTATTATCATTTAATTGTGTAAATGATAAATGAAATATAATTTAATATAATTAATGGAAATAAGGCATTAAAAAATTTAAGCAATGAGGAAATTAGTTTTCCGATTCTACTGAAAAAAAAATTAATATATTTATTTTTAAAACATGCAAGCTTTGTTCTGATTACTTTACAGATTACAAACTTTTTCTTTTTCAATTAATACCTTGCATAGCCTTTGTTGTATAGTTAGATACAGTGCTCTTGATTTGTCTCGTATCTTTGAGTTTAATTGCATTTTTGTCCTTTTGATCTTTTCCTTCAATTCCTTAACATTTTTAAACTGCGGACCATCATAAATATCATTTGAAAAAAAATCCAAATTTCTTCAACGATATTTAGATCAGGACACTTAGCTGGTTATTCCAATTTCATAATTTAATTCTCTTACATAGTTTTTGAACAGATTTAGCATTGTGAACTGTGGAATTGTCCGATAGATCTCTGAAATAAATTTAAGTAATCATTACTTCCAAATTTGCCATTAATTATTTTATGACATCATCATTAGCCAAATCATAACACCACCTTCTTTGCGCTGCCTCGTTTCACCTTTCTTTTTCTCTTTTTTGATAATCCAATTTCTGACCCATCCAAAGTAAACCTCTTTTCATCACTGAATATTGTTTTGCTATTACTACCCTGAACCTATTACTACCCTTTTTCCTTTATGGCTCTTTTTAAGAAGTATAACTTTGGAATATTTCTATATGTCATACCATCATTGATTAAGTGTCTTCTGCTAGTTCTGGTAGACACATTTAATTGGCATGCATTTTTAATTTAGTAATAAATTTTTTTGGCTATCATTTTTTAAAGCTGAAATTCTTCTTTTTATAAATAATTTTTGAAAAATTTGGCAAAACAGGTTTTTTACCTCTCTTTTATGATTTTTAACTTTTTCATACACATATAAATGCCTAGAAAGGCTCATAATTTTACTGATTTAAATATATATAACTTATACTCATTTCCTAATCTTTTCGCCAGTTGGTGTTGCAATTATTTTCTCATCATTATATCTAAAATGTACATGAAATATTAATTACGAATAATTATAATCATATATACTTAAAAAATTTAAATATACTGTATAATGCGTGAAAAATATTTTCCATTAAAATTTTTAGATTTAACATTACGTCACATATTATTTAAACAGGTGAATGAAGGGATTAATTAAATATCACGGCGTGCTTATGTAATAATTAAATCTGACGGTATATTTAGCATATATTTATTTTATCATCTAATTCAATTGAAGCAAAGTTAAAATATATTCAAATGATATATTCTTGAATTGATCTCGAAACATAATTTCCCGCAAGAACTCTTCTCGTTTGTCTTCATCAATATCACATACTCCTTTTATTGAAGATTAAATTGTTTTGTAAAAAATGAAGAGCAAATTTTGAAAAACTTCAACAAAAACTTGTTATAATTACAACACAAAGTGAACCCTGTTTATCCCCCCTTTATTTCATGAACAAAAACAGCCCTAAAAATAGGTTGAAAAATATACTTTTGGCAACAAAAAAATAATTATGTTCAATATATTTAGGGTATCAAATTTAAACCTGACTCCAAAATCTTAGGTGGTGCAAATCAAAACAATCAGTAAAGCAACACT
>JBBMKC010151580.1:0-15689 GCA_037834085.1 Bipalium vagum
CAAAGCGCAAGAGATCATGGGTAAACCCAGGCCAACCAGCAGTATCGATCCCAAAACGCAATATCCACGGCAAGAAATAAAATAACTATTAATTATTTAAATAATATTTTTTCCACAAAAAATATAAATTCACATTCATTTTTGAGAATTATGAAAATAAAGTCTTTTCATGCACATTAAATCAATTAAATGTAAAATCAAATTCAAAAGTTTCCAATGTCTTTAATCAATTTCTAAGATATGTCCTCACTCTCCATCGACCCATGAAGTTCCCTAAAGTCATCGGTGATTTCTGGAAGCTTTTTTTTGGAGGTTTGTGTTGGTTCTGTCTGTTTTTTTGTACCAGTTTTACTGTTGTTAAGTTTTGTGAGAGTGAAGATGTGTACAACTTATCTTAATCTGACTCCTTAAGGTTGTGTACCAATCATAAATAAGGCAAACAAAACGATTTTTAAAACTTTTATTTTTAATACACTTTTTACAAATTTTTAAAAGGTTTTCTTTTACTAAAATCAAAATGACAATATCTTTTTAATTAAAGAAGATACTCAATCTACACCAGGAAATGTGTAGATGCCCTGAAATAAAATAACGCATTTGATAAATAGTTTACCAGATCGTAATTGCTAGAATAAAACACAAAAAGAAGAATCCGGAAATTTAAATTGAACAAAAACAGAAATGTGAAATTATATTCGCGTTCTGTAAAGTTAATTAATTAATTAAAGTGAATATAATAATTCCTCCTTAAAAGACTAAAAAATTTTTCAAGATGGAATTCAAAAATTACTTGAGAGGTGGGAAAAATAATTGCCAGCGATGGACATTGGTTTGATTAATTTGTTTATTCATGTTGAAAAATAAATATACATTTTTGACTTGTCTAATAGGCCGAACTAATTTTTATACCAGATACTTTGTTTATTATTTTTATTCTTATTCTTATTAATAATAAGTTATTATTATTATAATTATAATAATTAATATAATAATAATAATAATAATAATAATTATTATTATTATTAAATTAAGATACTGACAAGGCACGTAATATAATTATATTTATTATAAGCAAATTATTTATGATTATTGAGAAAATATCCTAGAGACAATGACACGCGACATAAACATAATTCTGAAATTTTTTTCTGAAATACCTAAAATCGTGACTCCAGAATTGGAGCTGACATATAAGTATTAATGGACAAAATTAAAGGTCTCTTAATTTTCATAAAAAAGTAAAATATTGAAACCATAGCAACATTTTTATTTTTAAGCAAAAAATGTGAAGATTAATAATTAAGATGTCATTAATTGTTAAGTTACCTTAGGATAAAATTAAATAAAAGTTTATACCACATAAATTTTTGATACATCACTATTTCAATTAAAAGTAAAATTTCATTTGTCCTTGAAGTTGTTTTAAATGTTTTTTATCAGCAACCCAATAAAATTATTCCAATCATTCTTTAAATGAATGGTTTGATTTCAAAAGTTTTGGTGCATTTTAAAACATTATTTCTATTTTATACATTTATTTCTTCATCCCATTTCGTTTGAAGTAAGTTCATAACTTATATTTATTTTACGAAATTAAATTAGAGAATTCTCTTATGAATACCGATGTCAAAGTTGAAGTACCAGACAAAGTTGGGAAAAGTGTAAAGAACGATTTCTTACTTTTCGGGAAATATTTCATTTCACTATCACTCTTATTTTCTTTCGTTTGGATTTTTGGATATCTTCAGATCAATATTTTATGGGGAATAATCGGAATTTTTACTCTTGTCGTTTATAAGACAACCATAAGCAAACAGCACCAGAAGTTTAACTTCGGGTTTGAGATGTGCAAAGATCTGAAATTCACGTTAGATAATGTTTCCAATTTACCGTCATGGGTTCGCATATTTGTTTATTAAATTCATTAACAATATTTCTCCATAAAAATTG
Organism: Bipalium vagum; assembly: GCA_037834085.1. NCBI lineage: Eukaryota > Metazoa > Platyhelminthes > Tricladida > Geoplanidae > Bipalium > Bipalium vagum. The sequence continues at coordinate 1,951 of JBBMKC010151580.1, forward strand.
ATAAATAATGATCACATTTCAGGTCTCCTTTCCCGATGTCGAGAGAGTGGAATGGATTAATAAAGTACTAAAATAAATATTGACAATTTTCGTTACATTTTCATCAGATTATTATTCGTTTATGGCCCAACATAACCAGTTATCTAAATAAAATCATTCAGCAAACCCTGGTGAAGGAATTGCAAAAGAAACTGAAAGGAATCAAATTAAAAGAGATCAATTTTGGAGATGTGGTAAATATCTACCATTTTATTCTTCTCATGACCGTTGTCGGTAGAGCCCCAAAATCGGTGGTATTAAAATCTATGATAGTGAAAACATGAGCCGAGAAGAAGTCATCATGGACCTTGATATTTAGTTGGTTGAAATTAATGTGTTCATTTTATTTATGCTGATCACTGTACAAACTCCACGTTGTCCATCTCGCGCCTTCGGGCAGCATTGAGTTCAATAATCAAATTTCACTTCATTTGCTTAATTAAAACATGCCAGTCAATGTTTGACATAAAAATAATCGTGGACACTTCACTCAACAATTAATGACATTCTGTTTCATACATTCTTTAATGATATCCGCGGCTTGTGTTGAGCACTTCAGTAGTCAACTATTTTCACTTTAGACTTCGTTAACAAAAAAATAAAATAATACCGTTATAAAACAAATGAGGACATCCTCGTAAATGATATTTCACCGAGATTACTAAGAACGGAGTGGGGAACCACTGAATTTTTGTTACAAGCCATTCTTAACCATTAAATAAAAGCCGGTAGATTTTACTATCCTTTTGATTATAGTCTTGAGTTTTTAGATTTTTATTTGAAAACTTTATTAAATCATGTTGTTACTTAGAAATCGATTTTTTTTGTTATTGAGAGAAAAAACATCTTTGTGTATAAAAAGATATGAAATGATTTAATACTGTTTTAAAATTCGCTTAAATCTTTAAATATAATATCATTTTTCATACTAGTTTGTTTTAATAATCAATTTTTAGCACCAAAATATGAGATTTTAGTAATTTTACGACATTGATGGCAAGAAATATGTCCGCATTGGAAGCCGTTCGTTTTATTACTAAAATCGACGGTCCAGACAATAGAACCAATATGAAAGCCATGTGGTGGTATGCAAAATTCAAACCGGTTGATAACAGCCTCCAGGAGTATCTTTGTTTGTTGAAGATATCTTGAAAGAATCTGTCGAGTCTAATTTTTCTCAATTGATTCGTCAATTAGGCTTCTTAAAAGTCCATCATGCAGAATAGTGTTTAAAAGTGGAAAACTAATAAATAAATAAATATAAATAATAATAATATAAAAATTCTGTAAGCAAAAACCATTAACGCATTTTGTAATGATCTTTTGTTTAAATTTTATATTTATAAATGTCCCTCACATCTCGTGGATCTTTTAACATTCATATAATTACTTTTTTATATCATAAAATTTATATGAATTTTTATTGACTTTGATCTTGAGCCTTTTCTTCCTTTCAGTTATTTCAGTCCAACCGAAATTAATTTGATATACAACCAGTTACAGTTTGGCATAAAGAATTTTGAGGTGGGTAATTTTATATTTTGTAAATATAAAATGTAATTTTTCCAAAGAAGATATCTTTCCGAGACCTAAGAGTTTTTGACAAATGATATTTGTTATATAAAATCGATATTATTTGTTTATTGATTTTATCTATTTGTACAGTAAGGTTAATGTCAGACTTCAACGTTATGAATATTCATTAAGGTTGTTTATCTGAAGTCGCAAAATAAATTCGACAAAGTCAAATTCAGACCACAAAATATTATAGAACGTTTTTTATCCAAACCCGTTCAGTTTAGGGTTAAAAAATATATTTTAATAAACAATATTTTACCTTCATCTCTTTATTGAATTTAATCAATCTTTTTATTGTTCAACTGTTTGGATTGTTCGGGCATAGTTCAACTCTCAAACTGAATAAAAATTGAGAGGGGCTTAAAAACGGATTACCTTGAAAGGTAATTTTAAGGTTTCTAATTGAAAGCATTATTCGTTATCTGACTTTTGAAAGAAGACAGATGGACTTTGATAGTGATAGTAAAGATTTATTATTTATTTGACCTTTTACGGATACAAAAAACCATTATTCATTATTTTGCAATGCTCTAAAATTAATACTTTTTTCTTGATACACCTTGCGGATCAATATCTAAGCCTTACTATCGTGGCTAGAATGATACAATTGAGAATGATACATGTTTTGTGAACCGATTCATTATCAGATCAATCAATGCATTGTTATCATTTGCTTTATCAGACAGATCTATTATTATAGTAGATATTTATTGATTATCAGCTTGTTTTCATTGACATGATTAGATCTTTTGGAACTTGATTAGTAAAGAATATGAGATTTCGATCGTGGTCGATTTCCATGCACACAATACTAAGCTTGATAGCGAAAAACATCTTCGGATAAGATCTTATAAAATCAGAAACATAAACTTTAGATAGCTTACAGATTCTCAGAAATGAAATGAGACCATTAAGGGAGATCCTGGAAATAAGAGAGGACTCTGAACTAAAGAATGGAAAGAATAACGAACATTTTCAGTGAAAATTGGGATTAAATGCTCCATTTTCAGTGTTATTGTTAAAACTTGTTTTTATATTTATGATAAGAAATAAAAAATTAAATAAAAATGTTAATGGTAATTAATTAATTAATAATATGGACTCATCATTATAAAATAATGATAATATTATTTATTATCATTATTATTATTATTATTATTATTATTGTGAGATATATTGAATATTAGTTGGCAGATGTAGCTTAGCGGTCAGAGCAGTGCATGCTCATGTGAAGGTCCCGGGTTCGAATCCCGGTATCTCCGATTAATTTTCACTAACAATTATTATTACTATTATCATTATTATTTTATTCAAGAAGTTCATAATTTTTATAACAAAAAATAAAATATTTTGAAATAATTAAATTATCCACGGGATTTATTTTATTAATATAAAATTTATTTATTTAATAGATAAACAATTAAAAATTTCCCAAACATCGTAAATTATATTACTTAACCCATGACTTCAAGCTATAAATTCCTAAGTGACGACAATAAAGTTTTATAGCTCTTAGGATTTTTTTTTTCATGTCTTTTAAGGGGACCAGGATTAATTCTTGTTGATGAACGTTTGATTGATAAAACAGTTTTCGGATTTAATTAAAAATATGTTTACATTCTTTAATTGTCGTTCCGGCGAATCTCACTTTAAAGTGTCCAATTTGTAGGATCTCCGGAGCCTTTAGTTTTTGACACTTCGTTTATATTTTCAATTATGATTAGACATAATCGCTTTTTGAGCTGCTCTAATATTTCTAATGAAATTCCCATTTCATATGAGAAAAAGAAAATTATATTACCATAATAATTATATTATCAAAAAATCGCTCTGATCAATTAGAGAACGAACCTTTTTATAATTTCTAATGTAAAGTATCACTAAGTGGAAAAGTTTTTTAATGATCTCGAAATGCTACTTGATCAATCTTATTACATCCCAAATGTCAAAATACAAAGGGTACCTCGAATATACTTAAGATCACTTTTCCAGTTGACGATAGACTTGACAGTTCATAAAGAAAGTGATTCTGGTTACAATGAATTCACAAATCTTGCTGATCTCCTTTTTGGATCTCAATGGATTTTTTATAATTTGCATGATCTTATTTGAAATTCTTTATTATGTCAACTCTTTCTTGAAGTGAAATGGTTTGAGTAATTGTATAAAGATTATTTTCTCCGACTCATTTATTCGATCTGAGTTGGTTGTAAAGAAATTGTAGGTCGAAGAATGCCTTCGAAACGGAATACGTTTTCAGAATACCTTTTAAATCTCTAATATGTCCTCTTACAGTGCTCGAATTAAGCAAATTTGTCACTGAACTGAAGCTTCCATTGGAATATTGCAACTCCGAAACTATTGGCGAACTATTTTTTCTTAAGGTTTAAATATTCAAAGACATCAAGAAAAATGACAACTAATTTCCATGATTAATAAAAAAATTCTTCAAATTTTTGGCCAATTAATGGAAAAATGGAATCGGTTTCGAGATACTCGAATCGTCTAGTCATCTTATGGACAACGAGTGATATTACTTTACCACAATGTGCACATATCAACTTTGATCCTATACCAATATCAGGTACCACTACCAATGGTGTATTGTTATATTTTTTGTTATTGTTGAAGCTTTGGTTCGATAGTCCTGGTCATCATTCTAATTTAGAGAAATGAATGATGAGTACCGCATCTCATACCAGGTCTTTTAATATGTCTGTGATAGTTTTTGTAACTTGAAACCGGAAGTTGTAATGTACCAAAATAAGTTTCATTGGTTCTTTCATAATATCCGATTTTTAGCAAATTGTATCTGAAAATTTCGTTTATCATAATATTGTATTATTTTCCATTTATTTATGAAGTATTTTTGAATTGCTAACACCATATTTTAGACATAGCATAGTTGCCATAACATTCTGGAAGCATCATATTACTTTTTGCAGCTCTTCTTTTGAGATAAGATAAAAAACAACATCTCCCGTGAATGTGCTTTTCTGGAAATAAAACTAGTCATAGTAAATAGATCGGTTTTCCTTTATTGTACACTTTAAATAAATAATAAATCATTATTTTAATGTTTAAATATTAATGCTTGACAAATCTTAGCAATTGATTTAAATTATCGCTGAAATGTTTAATAAATTAGTTGATTAAAACAAACAGTGAGAATTAATGCAACTACCTAATAGTTAAGAATACAGTACGTTTTTTGAATTCGGTCTGGTTCAAATGACTAAAACTGTATGGAGGATAACTTTATTCTCTATAGGAATGGTACCATTACTTATGTAGCGATTCTATTTAATTTGTCGACAGTTTTAGAAACTGTATACCAATGCAGGGTGAATCATTGACATGGAAATTATCAGAAAAGAATAGAGTTATCATCCATTGTCTATTTTTTTATAAACCAGGTTTAGCATTAACTACGCAATGTTCTGGTGAGTTTTTGGAGCATTTTTATCTTTACTAAAGTAAAATGGTACCAATTATGTAAGCCGTTCATAAATTTTAATTTATTATTATAATATTACTTATACAGCTTATTTATTATTAAAAGATATTTTTTTCAAAATATTTTTTCTTGAACTTAGAACTGTAACGGTGGTAACGTGTTTTCTAATAACGCGTTCGTCTAATCGTCGAAGTATATTCCATCACAATTTTAATCCTTATAATCTTTTATATTCCTATAATAATAAAGTTAGAGGTTTTAGATTTTTTCCCCAATGCAATTATTTCTTCTTTATAGCTGAAACAATGATTGAGATTCTGCAAATGATCGCATCAGTTATCAAATCATATCATAAAATAAACTGAAGGAATGGTACATTTTCACTAAAGTTTTTGGGATTATTTTTTAAAGAACTTCTATTGATTCTTCTATTAATTGACAATTCTGATAAATACACAATTGGTGGTGGTACCTGATATTGGTATAGGATCAAAGTTGATATTTGCACATTGTGCTAAAGTAATATCACTTGTTTTTCTGAACCAGAAACAATTTAGCGAGTTCAAGAAAAGATCCAATTAATATTCAATTAAATATTAATTAATGTTCTTTAATTGGATAAAACTGAATTAAGCTTTACTTCTTTAAAATTGAGTGATTTCTAATAGAATTCCCTTTTATAATATTTCCATTCTTTTCAATAACGTGATAAATACCAGGATAAAAGTTCAGATCTATTTTATTATAGCGTGTTGTGGAGTCATTTCGTACAAATACCAGTCTTGACAGGTTCAGGGAATAATAATAAATAAATGCCGATGCACGAACAGCGACACTGGCTCGATTCTAATCGTCTTCGATTAGCTTTATGATCTTTAATGAATGAGTCCTCCTTCGCTGAAGATATATTTTTGCTTTTTATGACACAATTTTAATTAATAAAGAAATATTAATATTAATAATATAAAATATAAAATATAATATTCATTATTTTTATTTTTAATAACCTTTTTGACATACACTAATGCGGCTAGTCTATAAGATCCTCAGTTCTAATATTGTCTACAAAAATATTTAATTGATAATTTTATTAATTTTTTCTCATTGATTTTTACAGGACATTATTTGATATTGCCCGATTTAATTACGCATTCTACTTATAATAAATAATAGAACAATTCATTAACCACTGTGGAAAGTTAAGCCAATTTTTAAATATAGAACGGGAAAATTATTTCCTGCTTCTGTGGATTTTTGTCTCAGAATTTATTAATATATTTTTAATGATATTACCCATACATTTTGTTTGTTTGATATACGCAACGGTCCATAAAATAGATAACGCCTTAACATTTTCAACAATTTAGAATAGCTGATATATTTTTAACATCATACCACTTATCTGTATATAGGAAAACCCTGAGAGGCGATATGCGCATACCTTTAAATAGTTTTCATTTGATAATTGATAGCCACGTGTGGAATTCATTACTGTATCTCTTAACCGTGTTATTGTGAATTTTAAACATAACTTACTTCAGTATTTGCAATTTTCAAACCAAATGATTTGAATTTTGAACGAATTTCATTTTGAAGTATAAATAAAAAATAACATTATTGACCTTATGTCAATTATATTTCATTTAAAAACTTAAGTAACCTTTAATAAATACCTAAAGTATTAATTATTCCTGCGGACAACTATTTAAAAAACACAAAAGTTGTACCCCAACAATATTCTACATGAAATTAAATTTTAAATTTGTGTAGTGGCTTTGTTACTAATGCTGTACAACATGCACAAAACCGTTTCTGATTATCTTTAAACTTGTTAATTTTAAAACAGTTTAAATAACAAATTATTGAACATTTTAAGGTGTTAACTTTTTTAAGGAACGTAGTGTAAATAGTCTTGGAAATTTAAATTTAAATGAGTTTAATTATTATCTATATATGTTATTTATATATCAAAACCGAGGAAAAAAGGACATGTGGAATAAAATGGACAGAGATATTATGTTATTAATGAAAAATAACATATTCAGTAAATTCATTAACTCAATTCTTTGTGAAAAGGACAACATTGCAGTGAAACGGAAATATTCTTCGTATACCCGTATTTGTATTTCAAGTAGATTTTTGGTTTTTGGTAATGGAAAATCCTTTTCATAAGAGTACCCGAAAAACCAATAATCAACTGATGTGAGGTCCTAGACAAGATATGCTGATGCTGCAAAAACCGCAGACCAAATTTAACTCATCCATTATAGTTGTCTGGTTAAGCTTATGAAGCAGATGCATTTTAAAAGGTTGATTATTAGTTTCCTGTGATGACCATCGATAATCACCAATATCAGTAATTAAACCTTTAATTGCGGTTTATGTTCACTTGCTGAAGAACGTTGACTATGAGGTATATTATCAACATTTCCATTTCCCTCAAACCTCTTTACAAGTTTGAACACCCGGAGCATGTTCATTGGTCTTTAATTAAATTTCTTCGTGGTTTGATTCTCATAATTGCAGCCTCAGAGGAAGTTTCATTGCCATAACAAAATCGAATTAAATCAATTTTCAACTTTAGATTTATGCCTAAATTTAAAATATTTTTCATCAGTTATTGATTTAAACACACAAAATTAATAGACAACAAGTTTATTTTCTTGGTTTTGGATTCATCCGGCTTTTAAAATGATTTATGAATTTATTTATTCTTTATTATTTATTATTATTATTCTTTAAAAATATAATTTTCGCTAATTATTAATTAAGACATCGTTTTTAAATATTTTAACTATTTTTTGTCTCGTGCAGTTAATAAAATCAAAATTCTTGGCCAGAAAATAATTTTATATTAATCTTTTTCAGCTTTGACGTTTTTATGGATTAATGACACCTGTTTTATCTCTTATTTAACTTTAAATCGGATTTTATGTAATATTTCTACTTAAAGATCCCAGAACCTAATTTAATAGTAATTTAAGTAATCTTTATGATCAATAATTACCCGACTTATTGTTATTGTAATTATTACATTCTAATATTATAAAATATGTAAACCACTAAGCACCGTGTTCGCTTAACTCTGTTAATGATATTCCTTAAGAATGGTCAACAGGAATTGCAAATCAGTAAATTATTTATTTTTCTTAGCGTTTTTGTTTAAATATTTTGTTTTTAAAATTTATTTATTTATTATTTATAAAAATCAATTATCGATACACTAAATTACTGATATCAGAACCGTAACCGACTTTTTCCCTTTATCAGCCACTTTATTGGGATTCATTAAGATAAAAGACTAAATGCAACTAACCAACTCATACCATCGACTAAGTGGTTTTATTTTGTTTTACTAAATAGCTTGTGATATCTTTATTTATTTTACGTTATTCGTAATATAAAACATTTCTTTCAAAATAAATTTATTTATTTGTGTTTTTCTTCTTAATAAATACATCTTTTTTCCAAGACAATAGAAGACATATCAAAGGTAAGCGTGGTTCGTATTACATATATTACCTTAATATATTTCACATTGTAAATAAATGGATCAGTGGTTTCATTGTTTGATTGCTCAACGATTAAGCTTTATATGTACAAAATTATTTATTCATGATTGTTCTTATGTCTTTTGAGACAGTTGAATCAAAGAGAGAGAATATAACCAAATGTTTAATATTAGCTCCATATATATAAGAAAAACGTGAAAAAGTAAGACGAAAAGAAGTTTTGAAAGAGAATAAGTTCTTATCATATTGGGTTGGATTAGACAATTACAGGCATTTTTCTTTCCTGGAATAATAAAGCCATTAAAACAAAAAAAATGATGTGCAAAATAAAATTGAAATTTTAATACTTGGAATATTTAGCAAAAAATAATCTAATAGGTCGTCCGAAAACTCCCTGGTCTAAAAAAGAAAAACAATTTTTTAAGACATGATTAAGTTTTATTATTCAACATAGTCTCCTTTTGGAGGATACATCGCTTCCACCGACCTTCAAGTTTTTGATACCCTCTGAAAAATAAGATTTTTCCAACCGTTAAAAATATGCTGAAGTTTCAGCTATGCCTTCATCATTTGTGTAAAATCTTTTATCAGAGAACCATCTTTTGAAGTTTGGGAATAAGAAATGTTTCCAGGTGCTAAGTCCGGAGAATACGATGGAGGTGGAAGCAAATAGTAGCGCAATTTGTGTTGAAATTACACTTCGACGAGGTGATGCATTGTCATGATGAAATTATATTATTTTATATATATATATATTTATAATTATATAAGTATAAGTATAATTATATTATTAAAACATAAATAAATTAAATAATATTTTCATTTAAATTTAAAAGTTTTAAAAAACAAGGTTACTCTGTGACTTAAGTAATATTTTGAATACATTATTTTTATTATATATTTATTTTTACAACTGCTTTTTTTATTTAATCAATTATCTCTCCATAGAACACAATGTGTATTTCAATTTTATTGAATTTTAAAATCGATAATATTTTTATTACATATTTATTTTTATATAATTGAATCAATTTTAGTCCAAGAAAGGTTTCCGACTTTTAAATTAATTAATAAATGGATAAATGAAAATAATAATTAAATCCTATTCGTGGATCATAAAACGGTATCCCTTCGTTAGGAACGAAATTTATGAACGAGCTTGTTTTCTTTCATCGGATATTAGATGATACAGACACATTTACTTTCCAGAAAAACCAATTATATATTTTAAATATTAAACCTATTTATTTTTGGGTGACATTATTGATTATGAACTTGGTAGTGTAAACCGGTTGTAATAAACTCGTTTTCCGTCAATTTTGTATGAAGACACATTTTATTCAAGTTTTTGTATATTTCTAGAAACTACGAAAAAGTATGTTTTGTTTAAATGAATGAATGATGAAAAATATCTTAAATTTAGGTATGAGTGAAGTTTTGATAAATGATTTCATTCGATGTTATTATGACAATGTAAATTCCCCTAGAGCTGCAGTTAGGGAAAGGAAACACACAATAAATTTAATTAAGGACTCCTATAAATGTTCTGCTTTATCCGAACTTATGAAGAAGTTTGAGGAAACTGGAAGTGTTGTCAATATACCTCAGGAGTGGCATTATTTGGCGAGCGAACTTAAACACCATTAAGTGTCCAACAATATTAGGGTTATTTTTATCTGATAAAGGAAATCACTTCGAAAACATTGTATAGCGAAACTACTGTATTCCATCTTATTTGCCTTTAATATTATAATTTTTTACCGTTTTATTTCTCATTTAGTTTTTTCCTCTGTTTTGATAAAATCGGTATATAATATTTTTATTAATTTAAACAACATTTGAGCTTTTAAATTATTTTATTTATTAAAATAATATTATATATAATAAATAATAATATTAAGTACAAGAAGCTTTTTAATAGAAAATAATCCAGAACAATTAATCAATACCAGTTGACAGTTGTTTTCATCAATCACAAAATGACTTGTATAATTAATAAAATAAAATAGAAAATAAATGAGTTTTGCTATTAACAAATCATTCTGTTGCGTAGTTGAACAAATCTAAAGTTTTTACTGCTAAAGAAAATCTGATAAATACCTCTTTCAAACTTGAAGATAATGATTTTTTGTTTGAAACAACGGAAATCTTTATTACGGTTGAAGCCATTAATATTCCGTAATTAATTAATATAATAACTTTTCACAACATTTTTAAAAAATAGTTGCAAATGAAAGGGTCATATTTTATTCCAGATTAATTTAAAAGTCGCAATATTTTAGAAAATATAAATCATTGTTTTAATCGTTAAAAATAACATGAATGGATTTTAATACTTTGTTTCATTTTAGTTGAAAATTCATATGAGAATCCAACTGAACTATTTAATTCCCGTCGTTCCATTCTTTGGGGCCATCAGTTTTACTTTGTTGCACAATCCGGTAAAGTATTAGAAATATATGAAAATTTTTATTGATTTTTCAATTTTTATTATTTAATATTATTTATGAAATTTTTTAACCAATTCATTTGTTTATATTATGAAAACTTTATTCTTATTTTATCTTTAAATTTGATATTCGGTAAAATTAAGACCCGCTTATAATTTTCGTTGCAAAATTTCTAAATCGATATTTTAAAATTGTTTTAAATTTTTTATTTATTTTGCAATTTTTTTTATTGAATTTTTATATTATTATTAATATTAATAATAGTATTATTATTTATATTTTTTATTATAATTTTTAATTGGTAAAATCATATTAAAATAAAATCATAATTATATTATTTACCAATTTTTATTATTATTGTTTTTTTTTTAATAAAATAATGTTCTTTCTTTGCACTTAAAAATCTTAATTAAAGGAGGATGTTCAATGTTTAATCGGACTGTTTTCAACAAGTAATTGATGAAAATTTAAAATATTTTACTATTTTTTAGTATTTCTTATTGATTATGAATTAATAAACTTATTTAGAATATTTTGAGAATATGAAGGTGAAGAAGTACGAAGAAAATCCGTAACGTATAATTAAATTTTTCAGTAATCAAATACTATTCGTCAATCGACTGAGTCATTTCATAGAAGGAATAAGTAAATGAGAGATAAGCAGTGTTATCAAACGTTACATAAACGCTGGTAAAGTTGAATACTCAAAGAATTCTGGTCCTAAGCCAATATTATTAAAGAAATCAAAGTTGAACAATATAAAGGCAATATGAAAAGTATCCAAACAGAAGGTATATTGTTCATGTATCAAAGGGAATTCAATACAAAGCGCAGAAGAAATTGATTATTACAACTATGAAAAAATAAAATTAATCAAAATTTGTTAAAGATTAAAAAGAGGGGCTTGTACAAATAAAACATTGTACAAAGGTGGTGGTTAAAACTTCTTCATAATTGATGATGAAATATTTGTCACATTGATTCAACCTAAGTGAACCTAAAAGTAATATTCGTCTCTTTTATAATATTAGGTTTTCCGAAAAGTTATGTCGTTTTTAGTAGAAGTTTGAAAAGCCAAATTTTGACACCAAAAAGTTATATTTAGCCAATAACATACCATAATTTTCAACAACGGTCCCATCTTAAAACAAGGTTTTCTATGCCATCATTGTAAAACCTTTCTGACTTCAAAGCGAAATAACCCTTTAATACCGTTTTGACATTATCAAAGGAAAAATTTTGGAGTGAACGAAATAAGTGGTAATCAGATGGTTCGCAATCATAGGAGTAAGGAGAATGCGGTAGAATCTCCCCATGGATTTCCCTGATTTTTTCCTGGGTCTGTTTTGCCTCATGAGGTTTAGCGTTATCTTGTTGAAGGATAACACCTCTTCTATTAAATGGATGATTTTTACCAATTGTTTCACTTAAACGCACCAATTGATCACAGCAAATATCTGCAGCATTCATCTCTTCAGGTTTGAGAAATTCGTTACCACTTGTTCCGTTCGATATCGCATAGTCTGACTGACCAGCATTTTCTTTCGTACGAGTTCACCAGAAACTGTCTGGATTCTTGGATCTTCTTAAATTAACAAGGATTTCTTTCAAACAGGAATATGTAGCTTGTCGGAAAGATTAAAGTAGGCTGTGGAATCCTTTGAAACAATCCTTTCAATAATAAATATATGATTTTTTTGTAATAAATATTATTTATTTTAGTTATTTCTGAAAAAAGAATTTCCGGATATTAATTCCCCCACCTCATTATATATTTAAAATATATCAAAAGTTTTATCAAATATGTTTATTTGCCATATTATTACATGGAATACTATCCTCAAAGCACTTGATGATCCAATAGATCTTTGCATGTGGGACATTTTCCAGTTGAGAATGTTTTATCAATTCGGTTTTCTTCATTTTTCCAATCAAATCATAGATACCTCTGCGAAGATCGACTATTTTCGTTATCTATCAAATGATAATCTAAAATATTTTCTGATCCATAAAAAATGGATTTTCGAATCAATAGAAAAATATAAAATAAATTATTTTTAGCATGTTCAGATATCTTTATTTAGCTAAGCCTTTTGTCTCAATACTCTCGACCAACCCGTTACTTATGTATTAATAATAACATTTACATTTTTCATTAAAAATTTTTATTAATATTCGTTCAGCCTTTTCCATTTAAAGTCTCATTGACTTGTGTGAATAGGTTTTATTTGGAGCGATTCTAGGGGAATTGATTTCACAGGGAATTTTATTTTAGAACCTGATTTTGTCGACCTTAATTAAATAATTTTAAGTGACCCTTAAACGTCTTAGTCCTAATTGAATTACTTTTCATTTTAAAAATAATCGCTAGTCCAAAGCTTTAAATTTGTGGTAAAATATTTGAGAAAAAAATACTTTAAAAATCTTTGTTTCAATCAATATTTATTGGTCATGCTTGAACAGTTTCCAATATTTGTACGCTTTATGGAAACAACAGTTTTTAATGCTTATCATTTATGATCAAATTAGTAAAACTTTTTATTCATATTTTATTTTATTGATCTTGTCATTGTAGCAACAGTGTTAATCACAATACATACACTAAGTATAAAAGTATATATAAAAAAGTATAAATTATTATTATTATTATTATTATTATTATTATTATTATTATTATTATTATTATTATTATTATTATTATTA
>JBBMKC010151691.1:0-15685 GCA_037834085.1 Bipalium vagum
ATTTTATTATTATATTTTATTATTATATTTTATTATTATATTTTATTATTATATTTTATTATTTTATACAATATTATTATTTACTTATTATTTATTACTTAATTATTTTTTAATAAAATTAAAAAGAATTTTTGTTTTTAAGCCTTCGTAATTAGGCCACGAAATCCTGTCAAATTTACATTAGTTTTATTGTCAAATGTAACTGTTTTACAGTAGTTAAATATGTTCTGCTAAATTTGGCGTGTGATTCTTTATTTAAATAATATTCATTTAATGAGTAATAGTATATAATAATAAAATTGAAAATAAAAAATAACTTATGACTCCTGGATATTATTATTAAAGTTATCTTTTTAATTAATATTCATAAATGCAACCGAATTAAAATAAATAATAAAAAGTATGCCGTAAATGTGTTAAAATAGTACATAATTTGACTTTTAATGAAGCTGAATATTTTTTGCACAGAATTGCAATTAATTTTTTCCATCGATATTTACCATATTTTTATTTTATTTATATTTTTGAAAAATAAAATTACATAATTTCAGTAATTTTTTTATTTCTTAATTTCTGCAAATTGAAAAGTTTTTAATTAAATTCATTTTTCAGTGCAATTAATGGACTTGAAAAAAAGATTTAATTAAAATTTAAAAACCATTTATCCAACATAAATAAAATGCTATTTCTGGTATATTCTAACCAATGAAATTCGTTATTTAGAAAATAAATAAAATGTAACAGGAACATTTGGAAATATTTGCGTTTCGCTTAAATCTGAAAAAATATCTATTAATTAAAAAAGTATGAAGAATTCACATTAATTGACATGATCTAAAAACTATTTTCCATTAGCATAATGAAAGCGGTCTCAGTCGAAAAAATAAGATTTGGAAGTAATAATGATTAATTGGACAACATTTATGTATAATTCCACTCTGAATTAATCAGTTTGTTTTACTGAAGTTCATCAAGTGAGGTGAAACGAATGTGGAAATAAATATATGTACATAAAATATATAAAAATAATATAAAATAATATAATGATTATATAAATAGAATATAAAATAGAATACAATTTATTGCATTTTGAAATAAATGATATAATTAAAATTATATAAATAAAATCTGAAATAAAAAAAATAATAAAATAAATAATAATAAATATTAAATCTTATTTTATTAAATGAAGACTTGTGAAGTCTGAATTTTATTTTCAAGTTCTTAAAGTGTTAATTAGACTGTGAAATTGTGATCAAACTTCATCAAGAATTCCTTTTGATTCTCTCTTTCTTCTATAGTCGTCTTGTAGTCTGCTCGAGACCCTTGTAACTTCCTGCAGTATTACAATACTGATGATAAAAAGAAGTTGATTCTCTTGATCAAGGATTGATTGAAGATAATGAGAAGATAATAATAATCTTTGCTTATATATTATCTCATTGTGTGAATACTGTTATTGTCCAGGTTACAGAAATTCCGATTTAAAACGAATCGCTAATCTAAAAAGGAAATTGTTAAGAAAAATGAATGAAAGGCTTCAAAGGCTTAATTTTTAGTTACGGTGAAAGTCTGTTATTTAAAAAGAGTTATAAAGCTTACTGGAAAAGTATCAATATCGTGAAACATCCTGAGCGACAGCGTTAAGTAACGCTCTATATTGAATTATTTTAAATTATTTGTATAATTTTTAATAATAAATCAAACTGTTTTCGTTAAGTTTTTATTTTATGAAATAAATAATATTTTTTTTATTATTAGTATATATATAAAGTTGTATCAAAAACTTCCGTGGTTTTAAAAAATAAATATTTTTAATAAAATTTCTTGAATAAACATGTCATTGTTTTTATTTTAATTAATACTATAGTTGTTAGTTGAAAATTATTAATGTATGGGATTTACTACTGTTGCCACGAAAATAGCTATTTCTTATATTGAAGGAGAAGATGGCTTTGTCTATAGTTTCAAATGGATTCAAAACAGAGATACTAATCTCATAGATAAACTTCTTCAAGGAAGACCTTCTGTGATAAAAAAAGGGGTTCTACACGATGCAATAATTGATTACCTACATGCCTTCCCACCCGATTTATCCACGATGATTGGAAAATCGAAAGACACCATTAATCGATACCTGAGAAAACTTGAATTCAACTATAAGTTACCTAGACTAGATCTGCATGAGTAAAAAGTAATAAATTTTTTTATACTTCTATTAAAAATCCACCATCCATACGAGATCAAAATCACCTAGATGCCTTACCTAGGTGGTCCTGGCTCATATTGCACATTACTCTGAGTTTGGTGACTTTCAGAGAATTAAAAGTAAATTTGGAAATGTTCATTGATCTCTTCTTCGATAAGTTTCAAATGAATTTAGGTCTGAGACGTTTGGAGGACAAATATCAGGAGTGACATGGTCATAAAAATTCTCAATAATCCATTTTTGAGTTAATTCAGCCATATGTGATGGAGCATAATCTTGATGGAAAACGTAAAGCCTTTCATTTCTCAATGAGTCAATCCAGGGCTTCATAATTGTTTTCAAAACCTTAATGCCGACTACAGAATTCACTCTAAGACCTTGTAATAAGAAGTTAGGATGTCCTTCAATGATCACTACCCCTAAAATCAAGATGGATGCTGGAAATTTATTTTTCATAATTGTTGGCAGGATCTTTAGATAATCATCGATCTTTTCTTCTACTTACTTTGTGATCTTCGTAGACGATTTTTGAGAAAAAAAAATAATAAAAATTTGAGAAAAATCAGATCAGATCTTGTTTTGCTGAATTTTTGAATTTGGTTATGATAATTTTCGATTTGATTAGACAATTTATTTTGATATTTTGAGAGAAATGTTCATTTCTTTAACACATATGATTTGTATTCCATATTTTCATCGACAGCATTTATGATTGTTCCCTCTAAGATCTGAAATTTTTGGCAAGGATTTCATGGAATTTCTGGTGTTAACAGGTGATCAATAAAGAATGATAATTCTTTGAATGACATAGAAAATATAATGTTAAATTAACTCAATTAAAGGTATGTAATAAAGAATAAAACCAAAAATTATTTAATTAAAACAGTTTATTATTAAACCTCCTCTGTACCAAAATTCTTTGTCGAAAGGAATCGATGGCTTGGCGAATGGCTGCAATTGTTTCTTTAATTTTTTCAATCAGTTTTGTACGATTTTCAAATTTTGTTGTTTTTAGTCTCTTTGATACTTCATTCCAAAAGAAATAATCAAGAGGACTAAGATCTGGTGAATTTGGTGGCAATGATTTGGAGCTATTATTGAAATACCAGTCTTTTGAATGCCGCAATCGTTTCCTTGTTACTGTGATAGCTAGCACCATCATGCTGATATATGAAATCGCTTCCAATGAGCTCCATTCCATATTTTGCAACGATTGGAAGTACATTTGATATACATTTGATATTTGCATAAAATCTTGTAACAAAAGATGTTTTTGTCGGTAAGAATACAGATTTCTTCGGACCCTGATATGTCAGTCCAACTCATACCATCACTTTCAAAGGATATTTTTTCTTTGGAAAATGTCCACCTTTTAAATTTGCTTTCCTTCTAGACACAACATAAACGACGTCATTGTGTGGATTAAACTGACCATCTGCATCAAAAGATTTTTCATTACTAAACTTAATTTTGTTCACTGCCTGTTTACTAAATTTTTTTCTTAACCAACATGAACACGTCTTTCGTCTATTGATTTGGGACTCAGATAGATAGGGAAATTTTATATTCCTGTAGCACTTAAATCCCAAGTCATTATGTATAATATTTCCAATAGTTCTTCTTGAACATTTGAAATCTAAAGCTAACTTTCTAGCTGATTTCTTTTTTTGTTTGTTGTAAGGTTTTTGTTAATTTTTTAATAAATGTTTTCGTTCTTACGGTTCCTTGACGTCAAGGGGAATTTTGATCAAGTAATGATTTTCACTCTTTTATTGCTAACCATCTATAAATAATGGACTTTGGTACGTTTTTGCTACAGCTTTATAAATTTCTTCCGTTGTTTTCCCATTTTCATAATGAGTTTTTATCAAATTTCTTACACAGCTCTCATACGTCATTATTAAAAAGAAAAAAAAAGATTTTGTTTTCAGCCATTATTATTTATATTAATTTAGTAAAACAAATTACATGCTCCATAAATATATTTAAGAAATCATATAAAAAATATCATAATATCATGTCTTCAAATACCTTAAGCATTTTGTAGTTTGTATGGATTTTGAATTCAAGGAAACTTTTGATACAATCTAATAGAAACTGTACATGATAAATTAAAGGTTAAAGAAGTGAGTGACACTCAATAAACCCTTAAGTACGTGTTTCTTTTTAATGTCAAAAACTGTAAACTTTTCTCTTCTCTTCATGTTTAAATGACCATAGTGTTGGGATTTTGCTGACTATTAATCTTTTTTCTCCAAGTTGTGCTCTCCGGTTGATAGAATTAGTTAAAATACATAAAGATTTTATTTTATTGCAAAATATTTTTAATATCTCTACGAATGAAAAGAAGAGATTAAAAATAATGATAATAATAAAAATTTATCTTGCGTTCTATTGTTTTATTGTTATAAATGCAGGATAACAATGAAAACTTGTTTCAGAAAGGTATGAAAGATAATTGTTTTGGCTACTTTATTGTTTTCTGTGTGGACTTAATTAAAATAGAAGTGACGGGCACAAAATATTTTTATGTATGATCTAGTTTGGTTGAGATAAAAAATAATAATGTAAATTGAATGAATCTTTAAAATAATAAAATGAATGTGTTTTAATAAATTCTCATTAAAGTGTTTTTAAATCTCTGTCTCATCCTTTAGAGACAGATAAAAATAGTGGCTTTAAAGCTTTTTAAAGTAACATCACGTAGAAATTGCGTTATCATGACGCAATATGACCTTTTCATGTCGTTGTGCCTATTCTGGTCTCTTTACTTCGAGTTCATTGCGTAACTGGAATAGTTGATGTTCGTAGTGATTGTACAGTATGCCGCGCTAATCGCACCAGATGCAGAGTAAGACCAACTTTCCGTGAATGTTCGGTTTCGGGGTCGATTTTGCCGATTTTGCCATCGAGGCTTACCCATGATATTTTCCTTTATGGATTATCATAGTGATCATAGGTTGAAGAAAGCACTTGCTTTGGAATCTTTAAAACAAGATTTCAGCTTTTTTTTCCCTGCTCCATATTTCTTTCAATCAATTTATGAGGCACCCATTTCCCTTCCTTGGGGATCTTTTCCATGGCTTGGAAACGAAGTGAAACAGCTTGTTGTGTGAAGTTAAGGGAGGATGCTAATTTTTTGTGTTTGTTTATCCAAAAAATTATGAAGTTCGTAGTCTTGTAACCTTTTTGATTGTCCTGGACGATCTTTGTTGTTGACGTCAAAATGACCCTATTTGAAATGCTAAACCATTCATGGCAGGTTCTTATGAATGGAGAAGTATCGCTGAAAACTTCGGCGAGCATTTGGTGCGTGTCAGTGGCCTTATTCTTGAGATGAAAAAATAAAAGAAGGGCTTCCCGTAGATGACATTTTCCTGGAACAAACGTTAACATCTTTAAAGCTAAAATTAAAGTGCTCTATACCATTATATGAAAACTAATGCATAGAAAGCTTTTAATATGGCGAACATAATAAAACAAAGTTAATTAAACAAAAATATTGATTTATCGAAGTAACATAAAACTTCATAAAATTTCGAAAATTAACTTGCACACCTAATAATAACATGTCAATTATTTACGTTTTTGACATTTTTTTCAATAAATTACTAGACTATTATTATTAACTATTATTAAGTAATTAAATTTTTTATTTTGTTTAAAAAGATAACTGATGTCAACTAATCACCAAACGCTTTAGAATAATGAAGTCTACCACATAAGAAATTATTGAATGTATTGTAAGTATTACGTGCCAATGTAAAGAAAAAAGAAAAGAACCCAAAGAAGAAAAGCAGACCAAATGTAAATGGCAAGATGATCAAAGCACAAAGCAACGATTCCTGCTGAGGGACCATCATTCTATCAACTCTATTAGGTTTGCAATGTTTAGTGCCAGAAATGTCAAACAAATTTACTTCCAACCAAATTATTTTCAATAATATATAATTATAAAAATCACTAAATTAATTAATTAATTAGACCAACAAATATAAATATTTCAACTGAAATGCAATTTGATTTTCTACTTAATAAGTCAGCAAAAAAATTTTCAAAGCAAACTTTCCATGTTCTTTTTTGGGAAGAGATTTGTATATTTGGTGTTTTGTGAATTTAACATTTACAACTTTTAATAAATAATAATAAATAAATAATAAGAATGATAATAGGAATATAAATAATAATAATAATAAATAATAAATAATAAATAATAAATAAATACTAATAATTTAATCTATTTCTTGTACTTCTTATGCAGCTTTTCAATCTTATTCTTCTTTAATGATCATAATTTACCTATCTATTTATGTAATCCAAAAATAGTGATATCATTAATTAAAACAAAATTTTAAAAAATGAAAATATACAATTTAATTAAATACCAATTAAAATTGACGTGCCAAAAATAATAATATTTGAAAAGTAAGGAAACCATATTACTGGTGTGAGGGTTTATGTTACATTCTGCCATATTTATTAATTTATACTTTATAATTATAATTAATTGATTTATATTTTATAATAATACTATTTAAGGAGAGCTGGAATTGTGAAGCACAAGAAACAAAAATATATCAAGAACAATTTTAATTATATTTATAAAATTCTTGATAATGAAAAATTCTTAATAAAAACAAGCTGATTTTTCCAATTAATTAAATTTCCCTCGCCAACCGTCGATAATTCAATAAAAAGAAAACAGTTATGTGCCTAAGCTCCCTTTTCAACTATAAACTCTCTTTCTCTCTTTCTCTTATTTTTAATAAAAATTGAGTAAAAAGAAAAAGTTTTTGTCGAAAAAATTCATTTCTTGAATGGAACACTTGGTAATTTTTTCTCGGAAATTAATTTCATTTAAACTGAAGACCAAGATGAAGTCTAAATACATTGACATGGTTAAAGAAACTGGTTAATTTAATTTTTACAATGATTTGAAAAATGTTTTGCATCTGTCTGTATTGTGGGCAGTCTCTTCCCGCCTCAAACGTAGGTAACGGGATAGTCAGGGTGAGTAGCGGTTCCAGGAGTCTGTGCAGGAGGCATAGAGCTTAATTGGGTATATTCATGATCTCTTAATCCTTGCACTTCCAAATAGGAACCATCGGGACACATGTCTGCAGACCTGTAATGCGACAGTTGGTTTTTATTCCCATTGAGAATGAATTGGCTGTTAAATTTATCCAACCATGTGACTGATTGTTTATGGCTGGCTTTGTCGATGTTCGACAGCTGGTGAAAAGTGAATTTGGGCTCATCCTTATTGGTACGATGGAGAGATGGATCGTCACATTCTTCAATTGCAAGAAGAAAGTTGGGAAGAGTCACAGATTTCTTGGCAGAATTTCCATGATAGAAATTGTTTTGTTTTTCTTTGTCGTTGTTCTCCAATGATTCTGGATTGATTGTCGAAATGGCCAAGGTTTCATCGATTTTTTCCGTGTTATTTGGGAATTTTTGACATATTGGTTTTGCAAATTCCATAGAACCATCAGTTGACCATGGGGGGTTGGGTCTACATAGGCCTAAACAGATGAGGAATATTAATTTACTCTAAAAATTAAAATAAGCAAAGCTTTTAAAGGAGACAAAGAGACATACGAAAATGCTTTTTATTGAATATTATGCGACTTTTTAAAATTTTATTTAATTAATTTTATATAATTATTATTAATTTTAATATTATTATTTAATAATCTAGAGTTTACCAGTCTGAGCAAAGATTTGTATGTCAATTTTAATTATGTACGAGAAGATGATATTGAATATGGACAGCAAGAAATTAAGAAAGATCAAAAGGAAAATTGACTTACATAAGGATGTGAAACCTGAGAACACAAATCAATTGAGACTTGATTAAGATATGATATATTGAATGAAAGAAAAGTATAAAAACAAAGAATTATAAGATCTTTCAAAATTGTTCTTTCTTTTCCTGCAACTCTGATTGCAGTTGAAAGAGCTTTTTCGGACTTACAATTTATATTGCTATTAGTTGGAAGAGATAGTATATGTTTAAGACAGCTTGTTGGAGGATATTTTGATCATCAATTTAAACAACAAATTTGATAATATTTAATGTTAATTCAATGGTATGCTGATAAATTTACTAAATTTTAATAGGTTAGCAAATTTAGTAACACTTAACAGTGTGCAAAGTAACATATACTAACAAAGTAACCGATACTAAAAATATGAACTCCAATATTCACTGCCAAATCAAAGCTGTTAATTTTAATCAGTATTCGAACAAAACCCTAACTTTGTGTACATTAGGAAGGGTTTCTACCTTTGTTATTTATTCAAATTTACTTTAAAAGGATTTTAAATATTAAAAAATTTCTTGAGTGAAAATGGTTTTTAAAATCACTCTCAACATTTCTCTTATAATAAATAATGAGTTACAAATAAAAATACTATTATTATATTTTTCTGTTATTTTTCTTTTCTTCTTATTATAAAAGCAAACTCCATCAAATTACAATTAGCATAAAAATATTTCTTGGATGTTTTACAAAGACTCTCAAATGTTTAAATAAGATTCCACAATAAAACGAAGAAGATTAAAGACGAAGAGATTAGAAGACGAAAAATATAATTTTTATGATAAGATTTTAATAATGGAGGACTAAAATCCATGGAAAATAATAATGATAATTATAATTCTTCAAACTATTATGTCAGTTCATTCGATCTATCAAAGGACTCCTTTCTCTTTGATATTTCACTTGTCTCACATTTTGTTTCATGTTTCTCATTATCTTTCTGTCATTTTAATTTGCCTGATTTCTTTTTCAGATGGAAAATATCCCATCAAATATTCATTTTTTTAATAAAATTTTGTCTGCTTAGGAATTCAACACACGTTCGAGACCGCATTCAAGACCAAAACAACATAAATTTCATGAGAAAAAATAAAATATAAATATAAAATAAAGAAAAAAAAATTGGCTTACTGGAGCTGGTGTAATACCTTTTAGCAAAAGCTGTGTTGAGTTGATTGACTGGTATCCGATTCATGGACTGGCAAATTGGCAAGTCGCAATTGTCCCCGTCCAGTTGCATGCGTGAATTTGGCTGAATATTGATATTTTTAATTAAATAAATAATTAATTAATTAATTAATATAGTAAATCATTCAATTATTTCGAAAATTAAAATTGTAACATAACACTGTAATTTCACAAAATGTATAAATTATAATTCTTAATTTATTTTTGGAAACGGAAA
Source organism: Bipalium vagum (assembly GCA_037834085.1). Classification (NCBI taxonomy): domain Eukaryota; kingdom Metazoa; phylum Platyhelminthes; order Tricladida; family Geoplanidae; genus Bipalium; species Bipalium vagum. Next base: position 9,440 of record JBBMKC010151691.1, read on the forward strand.
AAATCGTCTCATAACCGATAAATGTCGACAAATTATATATTTATCTAATTTCATTAATTAATTTTTCTTTTATTTTTTCAATGAAGGCTAGAGCCAAGTATTCATTAATTTTTATGATTGTCTGTTTGTTCAGATTGTCTGATTGTTTGGAAAAGATTAGTTCAGTTAAACAACAAAAAATAATTTTGATTTCTTCTCTCACATTTTAGAGGATTCTATATCCCAATGATCGTAATACATTTTGATATGTTTAGAGTTGACTATTTGAAAAAAAACGGAAATTCGTCTTGATATTGAATTTATTTTCACCCTGCTCCTTTCTATTGATGATAATTTCAACTGTTTACTTGTGGGCTCCTGTGTTGGTGGTGATATTTTCGTCGAATGTGTTCCAAATTCTCTAATATTTATGATGGACTCTCGTGAAAATGTTTCCCATTTTCTTATGATATTATTATAAATTCAAAAAAGTATTATTGATTTTATACTTTATAATATTGATTTTCGTCTTATTTCTTTAATTAGTAATACAGTTTTACGCATAAAGATATTAAAAATAATATATTAAAATTTATTTTGGTTGTATGACGAATCTTTCATTAAAATTTGGAATAGATTATTATTTATTTTCTGAATTCACAATCTTTTTTCTTCCTTTCTTAGAACCTATAATTTGTTCGTCGGTCCATTCTTGGTAACTTTATCCACAAAAGAATATGTAGGTGGAAAACAAATATAGAACTAGATTCCGAAATAGATTTAACAGACAAAAAATTACTGAATTCTTTTCTTACCTGTTTAATAATATCAAAAGTAATAAATTATCTTTTTTTCTTTAATTGAGTTTTATCTATATTTTCCTTATTTTAAATTCTTTGTAAATATGAATATTTAAACAAAACTATATCATATATTTATTACATATATTTATGAATAGCTATTAGTATATTTATGCATAAAAGTGTAATATGAAATATTATTGTAAGTGCTTTATTTTATATTTATTATATTATATTTATCTATTTTCATTTATTTTCCTTATATTATTTTATTATTATATATTCATTATTCTAAATTATTCTTCAATATTTAATATTTTTTATGCTTTAAATACTAATTTCGTGACTGGTTAATAAATTATTGAAATTATCTAATTTCGAGTTGATTTTACAATATATTTATTTGCATTTCTTTTAATATATATTAAATAATAATGACAAAAAATATTTTTAAACCAAATCAATAGTTGTGGGAATTGTATTAGAGGATAAAAGCTTTGAAAAAATACAAAAAGGGCTAGAAAACATGTTTCAATTATGATTCTAACATAAAATTTTCTGCATTTTTAGTGAAAGAGAAAATAAAAAGGTAACTTCTAATGCAAATATATAATTGTAATAAGAATTATCAAAAAAGTTAAATTAATTTTTTGAAATAATTCTGATAATGAATTCATTAATCTTAGAGAGTACTTTTGAAAATTTCTGAAAAATCTTATATTGACAAATATGAGGGCAGTCTGAAAAACCATTCGTAAGCACCGGTCTTGTAACTTCTCAGACATTCCAAATGCTATTGATAGCTCTCAAAGGTAAGCGCTCAAAGAATTCTTGATAGTGAACAATTCAAACTTGTCCAAGGGAAAATGTGTCCGATATATATTATATTAATTAATTATATTATGTGCGAAAAGGATTTCAGTTATGTATATACAAAATCTGCAAGAAGTATTCGTACGATCATTTCATTTATAAAATATTTCGATTTATAAAGCAGTATGACACTTATTGAAAAATCTAAAATCTAATCTACAGCATATTAATCTATAAGTATCAAATAGCTAAAAGATAAAAAATATATTTTCAAAAATCTATGGACTTAGGTTTGGAAAACACAAGAAATGAAGACCACAATAATTATTCGTAAGATTATATTTATGATATATAAACAAAAAAGTATTAAATGTCCCTGTCATGTCTACTATTTTATTGGTCTTCCTTTCCTATTAAGCATCATTTGGCATCTATTAGGCATTGATTAGGCAAGTTTTTTGCAAAAACCAGATTGAATTTTCTGCCATTCTTCTATGAGACATGCTTTTTTATGAGACATGATAATTTTCTTAGAAATGAAAGGTTGATTCTTCGTCATTCGATCATGTAAACCTATCTCTCTCTGTCGGTTTCTGATATTTGATGATGAGACAATTATATTATTTAACTTATTCAATTGTATAGACAATGCAGCCCCCAACGCACGCCAATTCTTTTTGTCGCATCTCTGAATAATCCGATCTTCCCTGACAGTTGTTATTCTTCGCCGACCACTTCAAGGTAAAGATAAGAGGGCCCCTCACGGAAATATTTATTCACAATGGATTGACTTTATTGACTTTAAACATTGCAACATTGTGGAGATCTGACCAAAGCTGATTCCATCATTTCTTAATTTTAGAATTGCATTTCTGTAATCAGCTGAGTGTTCTTTTGATATAGGTCCCATTATAAATTTTTAAGAAATTGGAGTTCATTCAGATTACATGTTTTTATGATGTAAAATTAATAATAAGTTAATAATAACTATTTATTTTTATTTTAAATATATTAATCAATAAATATTATTAAAACAAAATGATATTAACAATGCTGTTAGAATACAAATATTTGCATAAATTTTATTTTGTTTTATAATAAAATTTTATAAACAGGTTTGTTAAATGCAAGAAGTTACATCAGTACAGCATATAAATATTTTGTTTCATTTCATTAGTTTCTTTCTCGATTCTAAATCTTACTTTTATTATGAAAATGTGATCGCACGAATACTTTTTTCAGATAGCTTAAGATAGTTTTAAAAATGCTCAGTTTTTAGAATTAATTCTATCAATCATTTAAAACAGCATTTCTGGTTTATAAAATTATCAAAATGTGAAAGAGATCTTAATGATAAAATCTTAAAACGAATGGTTAACGTTAACCAATGTGGAACTATAGGAGTAAGACCTACAGGTATGCATCCATTTCCCATTAATTTTAATGAGATTGTGAAAGATTATTAAAAGGAAGCCACAACAAATTCACTGATATTTTGTATCAAAAGATTCTTATTTTAAATGAACTAATAAAACTTGGTTACCATTAGTGATAAGGGTCGATTAGCTTCACAGTTAATATGAACTTTTACTTAACATATAAGAATATTCAACTAATAGTTTATAAAATATATTAAATAAATATAAATAAAATGAAATACTAAATTAGCAGAAAAAAATGTTTCAGAATTAGATAAAAATCCAAACCAGGTTGAAAACAAGTTTTAAAAATTACAAAAATATTTTTTTTTAAAATCAAATATAAATAAAAAAGAAAATACTCTGTGAAAACAGCTCTCCAATGGTCACTTATTACGGATAATTAATGAATAATAAAATGATTAATTAAAATTAATAGAATAAAAATAATTAATTATTCATTTCAATTTCAGTTCCTGTGAGAAATTAATAAAAAATTGGAACTAATTTCACTAATTAAAAAAATTTAGCAAAAATAAATAAAATTTAATAAATAATAATTTGTTCAATTTTTTTGAAATATTTTTAATTATGTATGTGATTTTAAAGGAAAATTAGTCAAAAATTTCAGGAATTAATTATCCACCATTAACTGAAGTCAATTTCATATAAACCATGATCCCGATCGGCATTTCCCAAGTCCTTAATCCAGTTCTCCTGTGCCTCGACCTGCAACGAATTCACTTAATAATGATTTCAATATTTTTAATTAGTGGGCAATTGTTTGGGATCAGTGGTAAAGTTTGCCCAATTTTCTTTGCTTTTTCAAAACAGCGAAAATTTACTGAAAACATCGACGAAGAAATAAATTTATGCAAGTATCGAAGGTGATGAACAAAATACAAAAGATTTTAATTATTATTTGAAGAATGGGAATTTAATTATTTTCTGTTAAATTTTTTATTAAAATAATAATAAAAGATTTATTAGAAAAATATGACAAAAAATCAATTTATTTTTATATAAATATATTTCGATAAAATGTGTTAAATAAAATATGAAAATAAATATTGGTTTAATTAAATTTAATTAAATTTTGTTAAGGTAAATTAATTTAAAATTATTAGTAATTTTATTGGTAATTTTTTAATTTCCAACTTTTATTAATTAATCAATAAAGGAAGAAATAAAAATGAAAAGGTGATATCTAATTTTCTTTACTGTTATTTTATATTCTTCTTACAGGTGACTTTTCACATAAAATATGGAAAAATAATAATAAAAAGAAAAAGACTTTACGAAATACGTAAATTTCCAATTTTATAATCTTGCTTGTAAAATGACTCCCCGAAAAGTGCTTGTAAAAATATAAAGCTAAATAAATATTTATATAATTAAATCATTTTATGAACAAAATGAAATTTGTGATTCATCTTCATCTTCATCATCATCATCATCATTTTGTATCGGAATTCGTCTGAAGGAGGCTTATCATTATTTATAAAAGGAATTGTCAAAATAATTCAAAGGAAAGATTTACGATAAAATCAATTCAAGCTTACATCTGTCATATAGCCATTTGTCAAATCGAACATTTGGGTAGATCCCGCACTTTGTCCAAGATATGTAGAGATAGTTTGACTTCTTTTCGGTCCACGGTAGGGAGAGAAAATCTCATTTACTGGTGAACAAGAATGTCCTATGTGAATGGAAAAAAATCAAAGCCAATTCATTTTCTCGAATAAAATTAATTTTATTATTATCGCTTTTATTAATTTATGGAAATTCTTGATTCTTCTAATTGAATTATCCTTCATCTTCGTCTGTTATAGTGATAATATTGATAACAATATCGTGGCACATATGTATTAGAATTTGATCAAAATAATTTATCATATCAATATGAAAATATAAAAATCGTCATTTTATCAATAAGAGACAAGTTAAATCTAATTTAGAATGGTTTCAAAGGCTTTCGTGATTCTATTTTCATAGTTAATAATATACAATGATTAAGTTCGAAAGATTTTACATGAAGTGTATAAGAATTATTGATCCTTGATATTTTAATAAAAAAATACTAGATAGTAAGTGTCAATGACAATTCTTGAAATATGGCGCTGAATGTTGTTATATATTAACATAACTTCTTTGTATTTGCAACATGATCTTGTCGCTTTCTCTCAATTCATGATTTCAATGAATCATTTGATGTTGTTATCGAATGTTAGTAGCTGTTACTTCTGGTTTCAGTAGTTCAAATTAGAGAAAACCGTTCAGGTAATAACTCTTTCTATGAAAATACAATTTTATTATGTTGGGAGACCTTGATTTTTTACATGACCTTTCAAGATTACAATTGTTAGAATTAATCTAATTTTCATCTCCAGTAACTTTATTTATATCAAGAAAATTTTTAGAAGTTTCTTTTGTATTTTAGAGAAAAATATTTAAATCATCAAAGATGGAAAAAGTAAAATGCTGTAGTACTTTTTATAAAATTGTAACATAATAATATGTTAAGATAATTCTTAAAATTACTACAGATAAACAAATTGTAATAATTTCTTTATTAAAATATGTTTCTGTTAATTTATTAAAATAGTTTCTGATGTCATAAAATTGATTTATGGAAAGAAAATTCTAGGAATATTATTTAAATTACCAAATATAAAATATATATTGCACAAAAAATAAAAATAAATGATTTAATATGGATTTTAAGACACATAAATTTATTAATGAACAAAAAATGCCTAGGGTTAAAATATAGAAAACCCAGGTAATATCCAGAAATGTTAAAAATGATTAATAATACAAAATATAGAAATTAAGAAAGATTTATTGATGAATAACTTTTAAAGAAAAAACATTTTTTTCATATTTCTATAAATAAAATTTTAAAAAGAATTCTTAAAAATTAAGATAAAAGCTTAATCAAAAATACTTTTTTGTTTTACTAAAAATATTTAATCTTAATGGGTAAATCTTAACATTAAAACAAGGCCATTAAAACATTATATTTATTAAGAATTATAAATTATAAATTTAGAAATATATTTTTGTTTTATTGCAGAAAATTACATATGACCAGTATTACTGTCCCTTCGTCGTAATGGTCTTTCTTGAGAAAAAAAGAAAGAAAATATAAATAATTACCAGGTTGAGTCAAAAGTTATTAGCGTTTTTTTTAATAAATTGAAATTGTTTTACTGCTTCATTATTACTATATTTTT
>JBBMKC010151800.1:0-15684 GCA_037834085.1 Bipalium vagum
AGGGAATTGACATTCCCCAATGATAAAGCTGGTCTACGATTGATTGATCGTCTGATCAGAATAGTATATAAGGAGTTTGAATCCGCAGTGGATTGCCACAGGAAACTGATCGAGAATTGGTACGATTGTTAACATTTTTATTTGTCGTTATTGTCAGAAGAAGTATCAAACCGGTATTTGTCAGAAGAAGTATCAAGCCGTAGTGTCAGAGGAAGGATCAAGCAGTAGTGTCAGAAGAAGGATCAAACCGTTATTTGTCAGAACAAGTATATCAGTTTTAATGCCCTTTATGCGACAGGAGCAAACTATGGGTCCTGTGCGGTTAGGGGGTTTCTGAGCGGACCGGATTGGGCTCAGCTAACCACCCTTTGGATCTGTCGTCTCAAGCGGTGAGAGGATTTAAAATTGTTATCCATTTTTGTTTCTTTTTTTTTAATAGACATTGGACATTTAATTATTTAATTATTAATTACTATTAATCGATTTTTTTAGTGTTAGTATTTGAACTTCATTTACATTTGATCGTAATTTTTACTTATTATTGATTATTACCTTTTGCTTTTCAGTGAGATACAATTGATTGACATTTTAGTGATTATTTGGAATATTTTGTATTGTTGTTGAAGCAATAAAGTGGTGTATTTAGTTGTTTGATTCATTCAATTGCGTACACGTATAGGAACAAGTGGAGGGGTCAGTAACGTTTCGAGCTAAGGTTACGACTGGGTTCATAGTGAAATAATATCGTAACACTTCTGCAACAGGATAATTCTCGTCCGCATACTGCGCGAGTAACGCAAAATAAAATTACTTAATTAGAAGGAATTGCAAGTATACCACATTCTGCATTCAGTCCAGATCTGGCACCCAGCGATTACCGTCATTTCCTTAGAGGACGACAATTTGAAAATATAGAACAAGTTGAAAATGGATGTCGTGAAATGATACATGAAATAAATTATATTCCAAGCCAAACATCTAGAAAAAATTAGGAAGAATGATAATAAAATTAATTATGATAGGTAAAGTTTAATTTATTTAAGGACTAGAAAAAGCAAGTAAAAATATTACAAATCAAAGAGTATTTGAAAACTCAAAATTTCATCATCCTGAAAAAAGAAATATATTAGCAAATGAACTTCACAAAGAATTTAGAAAACCTAAACAATTTTTAAAAGTAAAAAATAAAGATGACATTTGGTTAGCAGGTTTAACATGTATGTCATTAGACAAAGCTACGCGAACACCTGGAGAAATAGACTACAGTAATATTTTAACTGTAATAGATATATTTACCAGATATGCTTTTACTGCTCCTTTAAAAGATAAAACAGGAAAATCTATCACTGGTGCATTTATAAAATAATTGAAAGATATACTAAGAAAAATTATGGGTTGATAAAGGTATAGAATTTTATAATAAAATTTAAGAAATTTGTTACGATATTATCTCACTATGAACCATGTCGTAACCTTAGCTCAAAACGTTACTGACCCCTTAACTTGTTCCTATACCTGTACGCAATTGAATGAATCAAACAACTATAAACAACACTTTATTGTAAAAATAACAATACAACAAATATTTCAAAAAATCAGTAAAATCTCTGCAATCAAATGTCTTTAAAGAATAATCAAATTTATTACACTGAAAAATCAAATAGTAATAATCAATAATTAAATAATTAAATTTTAAGATCAAATAAGTATATGTACGTAAAGTTTTATTAAAAAGAACACAAAAAGTGAATAAAAATTTATATATGCTCACCTTTTGTGAAAACAGGTCCAAAGGGTGGTTAGCTGAGCACAATCCGGTCCGTTCAGAAACCCCTTAACCGCACAGGACAAAAGAAAGAATTTTATGAGTTTTCTTAGCAAATAAAGCATGGACACTTTTAACCTTATGTATTGTACAATTATCCATTATTGTTACATTATGAAGATTTTTTCTATTTAATTATTCTTATTATTCAGATATAAATTTCGAATAGTGCTTTCCATTGAAAGAAGACAAGATAAGTTTCTGATAAAAATTTTAATTTGTTACTAATATATCTTAACATGTAACTTTCGCTCGAAAAATCAATAACTCCTCACAATAGCCCTTTATTTATAACTTTATCTCTACGTCGAGATAAAGTTAGACAAAAGAATAATTAATTACCTCGATGATGGGGAGTTTATTTCCTTATCTGGAATTCAATATATCAAAATCTCAACGTCCAGATTTTAATATATTACTTTTAAAAATTCTAATTTTAATTAATTAATATTATTATTCACCAAGTTCATTATTATTAAAATCGTTATTATTGCCAAAATCGAGTTTTGTGTCTTTGGCAAACCCCAAAATTGTATGAGTTGCAGGAAACAGACTCCTTTTTTCTGATTGAACGCTCTTCTTTCTTGGTACAGTTTTAGTTAAACTCCATCTAGAATGATCTAATCTTATTTCGCCAGAAAATTATCCTATTTACATTAATTCTTAATAATTTGAATATGTATACGTCAAATCAAGGTTCTTCTCACTTTTTCTAGCAATCGGAATTAGTCGGCAGCGCTTTAGAGAAAAATTAAATTCATAAATTGCTTATTTGATTGCTGATGATGATTTGAAAACAAAATGTTCATCACACATTTTCAATCTGAGATTTTTTATTATTATTTAACAGTCTCCTATTATTGTTGTGTAAAATTCTTGTTCTCTTTATTTTATGGTATTTTATTTTCTTAATATCAATTAAAAATTATGATTTTTCATAATATCTCGCTTTGTAAATTATATATTTTTTGATATTTTTAAAATAAAATAATGTTTTGTGTTATTATCTTAAGGATATTTTTTTTATAATAAATTAAATAGTAAGGTTAAAGAATTATTGTTTAGTTATTACAATTATATCATTATGACCCCATATATTTTAAATTTGACGGTTCTCTTTTCGGAATATTTACTTATTTAGCATCATGTTAAAGTTAATGAAAAGGATATTAGTTTTTTTATTAATGATTATAGGTAAGTAATTATTTTTAATTTTTAAAATTATTATAAAATTACAGGATTTACTAATTGTCAGAATACGATTTATGATTTTTCTATCAAAGGAATCAATGGTGATATTATAAGTCTGTCTAAATATAAAGGGAAAGTTTTATTATTTACTAATGTTGCCAGTCAGTGTGGATATACTGACAGCCACTATAAAATGTATAATGAATTGGAAGCAAAATATGAAGATCAAGGTTTTCACATTCTGGCATTCCCATGCAACGATTTCTGGAGACAAGAACCTGAAGTACCTCCGAAATTTTAAAAACAAGTTTCATTTTTAGTAGAGTGCAGAATACGTTTCTAATTGGGCCAAACGTGAATACGGGTGTAACTTCGAAGTTCTTCAGAAAGTCAGTTTCTATGGCAACTCAGATGAGTTCCCCGACGTTTGGAAATTTATTTTAGGCATTTCAATTACTTTAAGTTATTATAAATTAATCAATGCATCTTGTAATAGATCAATCAGAATATCCGGCCTGGAATTTCTGGAAATATCTGGTGGGTAGAGATGGGAAATTTATTGAATATTTCAGTCACTACAATGTGCAGGACGCTCTAGAGCCTGCAATTTTGCGAGCTTTAAACGCAAAAGAAGAGCTTTAATTATTTTTTCTAGGAAGTTTGTCTTGAAATTTGATTGGTGCCTTTCAAATACAATTCTTTTTTTTCGGTGATTTTCACTATTTTACTTTTGTCTTAGCAGTGTAATATTTAATTTCAAAATATACTTTTACCCGCCTTGCTTAATTATTTAAAGAAACTTTTATCATAAAATTATTAATTGTCATCATGACCATATTTCATTTTGTGGGTTTGTACAAAGGCATATCCCATGAATATCTTGAAGTAAAGAACTATGGAAAGAAGAATAGCAGAGGTAATATTATTAATAAGAATAAATAATTATGATATAATAATTGAGCACTTGAGAATTCGTGAATATACAGCTTCTTGAGTGGTAATTCGAGGTATTAAGTTGCCATTCAGGGAACTTTAATATTTTTTGAAAGTTTTTGAACCGGATATATTACAGGACGAAATTTGGCGTGCATATGACTATGATGTCATATTTTAAACCAGCAAAGTACGCCCAATGTCAAAATTTGATATGAATACGTTTCAAAACTGACACAAAATATTACATAATTAAAGCATATTTATTTTTAAAAATTCTTATGCTTAATTGATTTGATCCTCTTCTGAAATAATTTACTCCAAATCAGTTGATTTTCCAAAATTAGACGCTAAAATTCATCATGTCAATACGATCAATAAAAGTCGGACTATTTTTTGCGATAATTAGATGTGCTTTGCATTAATTTCCGTTCCAAATAATTCTCTAATTAAAGTCCCCCAGTGACCCGGAAACACACTCTTGCTTGTACTCAGTTTAGGACTTTTATCTTTTTCTAGTATTCCTCACTTAATACTTTACCAGAATCCCACAGTATTTCACATTTCTCTTCATCTACTACATCATGGTTACCCAACTAGAGGTTCGAGATGGTTTTTCAGGTTTTTGTCTTTTTTATACTAAAATATTGTATTTATATTGTTACCTTTGTTCTAATTAACTACTTTCTAAATTTTGAAAATTTAGTCAAATGCTTATTTAATTTAAGGATGAATGACCTGAGTATTTCTCTACAAGGAGTAAACGTAAAAATATTAAAAGGTAGAGAAAAACTAAATGCTTTTAAAGAAAATTAACATCTTTGATGTCGAAAAATTAAAAAGGTAATATTTCATCAATCGAAGAAATAGTTGTTGAAGACGAGTTCCTAATTCCAAGTGTGTGTGAACAAATGTGAATCATTTGATGGATATTTTGAAGGAGGAGAATTGGGAGCTTCTGAAGACTGGGTATAAATCACTATTGGTTTAATTTGAATTACATGTCAGATGATGAAAAGTTAAGACTACTTCTTTGAATAACGCATAAATCGCGTTCTTGAAATGCAGTTTGAAAATAAAACTCGGGAACAATATTGATGCTTGACAATGAAAATGTTTCCGAAAATTTGTGAAAAAGCACTGAGTGCGCTTACTCCATTAGCGACGACTTACTAATACGAGTCTGGATTCAGTTCTCTTTTTTCAATCAAGACAAAATCTAGAAATCGCTTGAGTGCGCAAGCAGACATGCGAATTGTTATTAGCAACAAAATACCACGCTTTGAAAAACTCGTAAAAAATAAACAGGAACAAAGGGTCATCAAATCTGAGGTTGATTTAAAATTTTTTAAAAATCAAGCATAGATTTAAATTAAGTTTTTTGTAAAATTCATATTGCTTGCACGCAGTTTGGTGAATTTTTTGTTTCCATATATTTCGTTTATACAACACATTATTAAAAATTATTTATAAAAACCTTCTTCGGATGCATTTAGTTTTGCTCTTAAATAAATCATTACATGTACTAAAAGGGTTTCCTCAGCATCTTAAGAAATTTCAGTGGTTCAGCGCAAAAAAATGCTGGGAACTACTGTTCTACACGGTGTCCCATAAGTCCTCGTGGAAAATAAACTTAAATATCTTTCATTAAATTGAATTGATTGAAATTTATATTTATATAATATTAAATTATGAGTCTAAGTTTTGTTTTAATATTTTAAAATTACATTTAGCAAATGCCGCTGGATTTAAAGTTAAGAATCAAAATTGTATTTTTAATGACCAAATTCAACTCAATTTGTGTTAAACGGAAATTAAATGCCGAATTTTGGAAAACCTCACCAAGATAAAGTGCTAAAAGAGAAGTTTTTCATTATTTTTGTGAGATTGGCTCGGTGGAAGATCTTGAACGTTCTTGAAGATCAAGGCTGATCACTGAAAATGAAGTTCAGAAAATGAGTGAAGTTATTGAAATTAACCCACAATGCATTGTTCAATCTGTTACAACCACCTGCTTCGTTTCGCGAACAACAACCCATCGAACTATGAGAGAACAGTTATCATTGAAACTTTTTAAGGTCCATTTCACACAGGAATTAAATGAAGATGATTTGCAAGACAGAGTTGAGATGTGCAAAACCCTGGTCCCAATGTTAGAAAATGTGGATATTCAGGAAAATATTTTCTTTCAGATGAAGCAACTAAAAGGATTAGTAAATAAACATAATGTTGGTCAGAAAGTAATCCACCTATTACTTTTGAAACTACTAGAAAATCCCTAAAAATCACCGAAGAAAAAAAAGTGTTACCACAGAAACTTTGAATAGCGTATTTTTAAAAATTGTAAAAAGGATGAATTTATGTACAGTGCAACTTCTATTTTGGACCACAAAATTTCAAAAGTGGTCCAAAAATAGAAGTTGATCCAATATTAGAAGTTAAGACATAACAAGGCTATAAAACATGTTTTATATGAACATATGTGGATGTAATAATAGAAATTAAAAAAAACAACAATAAGTCCAATAAATAATAATATATTTCAATATTAAATTTATCTTCTTATGATAATTTTTTACTCATTCCTGATTTTGAAAATGTTATATACGAAAATATTATTTTAAAAAATTATTAAATTTTTAAACAAATTATTGACATTTTTGGACCAAGAATTTTATTTTTTATATGAAAATATCGAGAAATATGATAAGTGCAAATTATTGATCCAAATATGAAGTTTGGTCCGATTATAGAAGTGGTCCATATCAGAAATTGGTCCAAAATATATTGGTAGTCATTTCGAACAATTGTTGTAAATATTTTTATATGAAATATTATATGATATGATTTTTTGATATTTATTTATATTTTTATAATTTTTATTAAGTCAATTGACTTAGAATTTGTAATAATTGCTCCATTTTTTATTTAATAAATAATAATTTAAAATTTTAGTTTAGGATGAAAATGTTAATTTTTCCATTAGTATTTTATTAGGACTTTTTTCCTGTTTTTTCTTTCGTTATATCATTGTTTTGTATTCATTCAATAATAATTTTTTTATATTTGTGAAATGTATTTAAGAAGTGAAGAGAGGAAAATAAAAATAGAAAATTATTAATATTGAAATGAGAAAACACATTAAGAAATAAATAAATTGAAAATTTCACATGCCACCATTTTCCCATTACTTTTTATGGAGAAAAACATTTAGGTTGACTCCAAGGTAGATCGCGAATATTACATCATGAAAATATCGAAAGAATAAGGAAGGACCTGGTGAGAGGGTTTGCTTTTTGAATATTTATTAAATCATCGAAAAGTACCATATATTTATTTTAAAATAATTGATTAAAAGTTTTCTAAGTTATTTTTAATGACGAAAAAATAATTTTCAATATAATATAATGTAAAAGGGATTTAAAATTTACGAGAAGATTTAAAATTTTTGGGAAAAAAGTATTGTTGAATTAAAACTGATTCGTTTAGTATTAACATCATAATTTTTTATACTACAGTACCTATTGCATTGAAATCAGGTTGATAATATTGTGGAAATCCTTGAATTATAATTGATAATTATCAAAGTCATAATAACACTATCGTAAGTGTCAAAATACTATTATAAAGTTATATAACAGCAATGATTTATTTAGAAACTGACCAAGGTCCAAAGGTAGAGAGATGAATTCTTGCAATGATTGACACAACTCATTAACATATATAATTACAAAAACAGAATATTTTCCAAAATGGATTTCAGTTGGAAATATCCACCTTTACCTGGCCAGTTTGTTTATAAAAATTTTAGCTGGTGTTCTTGGTCTTCTTTGGAAATCATTCAAAGAATTGAAAATGACATGAAGTTTTTTCCAGATGATATTATCATTGCTTCGTTCCCAAAAACTGGAACCACTTTATTACAAGAAATAGTATGGTTAATAGTGAACAATGTAGACATAGACCGAGCGAAAAAAACCAATCTTCACAAACGAATGGTTTTCATTGATGAGAATGATGAACATCGGTTTCCGTTGTCTGACAAACAGAAATACTTAGATCAATTTCCTCGACCAAGAATTATGAAAACACATTTACCTTTTCGAATCCTTAACAAACAATTGGACAATAATCCTCTTGTGAAAGTATTGATACCATTTAGAAATCCAAAAGACACAGCAGTTTCTTTTTACAATTTTTATAAGGGAATGAAAAGTTATTATGGATCGTATAATGAGAGCTGGGATACGTTTTTCGATAGGTGGATAGATGGGTGGATAACCGGTGGTGATTTTCTTGAAGTATACAAAGAATGGTGGCTTCAAAGGCACAGACCGAATCTGAAAATCATTTTCTATGAAGATATGGTGAACAAAAAGCTTGAAACAATAAAAAGCATTTGTGAATTTCTGAATGTCAATTTGACAGACGAGCAAGTCCAGAAAATTGTTGATCACACAAAATTTTCCGAAATGAAGTCAAATTCCATGACAAACTATCAGGAAATATACGAGTTTAACGGTGATTTTTCATTTATGAGAAAAGGTGAAGTTGGAGAATGGAAAAGTTGGCTTACCGTCGCCCAGAACGAGGCTTTGGATAAAAAATATGACAGAACTTTAAAAGAAATTGGACTTCAGTTCAAATATGGATGATTTTTGTGAACCAATTTTAATTTATTATTACTGTATTATTAATAACAAACCTGTTGCCACTCAATTTATATTAAATGTGTTAGGTGCTTATTCATTTGATTGTATTATTGCATTTTTAGGCTCATTTTTTTATTTATCAAACCTTTTCAATAAAAATGTATTTCTCTCATTTGAGAATAATATTTTCAATCTATTTTCTGTGTATAATAAATGCCGATATTCACGAAATTAAGAACCAAAGCAATAGTTTTTTCAAATTTCTAAAAGAAGAGAATTTTTTATTCAAAATTTATTTTTAATGACTAAAAAGAAAGAAAACAGGAAATACAGATCTCACGTAAAGCCTGATAAAATAAAGGGGGTCGGAATCATCTTTTCAACACATATTTTCTCTTTATGATCTTGAACAAGCCAAATTTACTAAGACTAACTATGATTTGAAATTAAAATCATTTTAAGTTTAAATATTCCGAAATAGGTTAAGGAAAGTTCAAGTGCGAAATATTTATTTTCCGAAATTAATTAATTAAAAATATAAAAATTATTTTTAATTAAACAATGTCTTACTGATATCAATAATATCAAATCAAAAAATCAAAAATACAGGAAACGCAAAAGGAAGATCGACCAAATACAGGTTCGTTTTTAATAATTTTTGGTTATAAATAATATGATAAAATGAAAATAATAAATAAAAACGAAATGAAAAGTATTATTTCGTTATAAAATTAAAAAGATATTTTCGTAATTTTTATCCAATAATTTAAGTGAGTAAAATCTTGATTAAAATCCATTTATAAAAAAACGTGGTAATGAAAGTGTATATTAATAGAACAAATTTCAATTATAATAGCTCCTCCTTCGAACAAGGCTATGACTATTTCTCCAGCTATTCAATTCTTCTTAGCTTTTTACCTCTAGGGCCATTCAATTCAATTTTATGTGGTGATACAAACCTAGTAATTTCATAGAGACCTTCACATTGGAAATCATGTTTCTTTTTTCGTTGTGGTTCAATATTAACTAAAACATTATCCCCTATTTTAAATTCCATGTGGCCTCGCTTATCCTTTTCAAACGAACTCATTTTCTTTGCTGCCATCTCAAAATTTTGTTGGACATCTCTAGAGATATCTGTTTCTAATAAGAAGACATTATTGATGTTTCCGTGAAGGTTTATTAGATATCCAAACACTTTCAAAAAACGAGAACTTAGTCAAACTCTGCTGTTGGGTATAATTACTAAAGTCTATTCTTGGAAGCAATTCATGTCAGTCTAGTTCATACTAGTTCCACCAACCCATTTGAATGATGTTGATAAGGAGACCTAAGGTCAACTTTTGTGTCCATGTCTTTCTATTTTTGCTGCAGTCAAGCACTCTCAAAATTCTTTCCTCTATCAGTCAAAATGGACATAGGCCTATCAAATTAAAAAATCCAGTTATTCATAATTACCTTGAAAAAAGACTGGTCATCAATTCTTGAAGCAGCACTTAGACTCACAAATTTGCTGAAACGATCGATGATGACGATTAATAATTTGTAATAAGCTCCAGCCTTTTCCATAAAACCTACATCAACCACGATTTGTTCTAAAAATTGAGACTTCTTCTGAGAATAAGAACTTCCTTGGTACGTCTCTGATCTATTTATCTTTTAGCACAAATACAGTTCTTTAAACAAGTTTTAATTGTGTTCCACATTGATGGCAAAAATAATGATTTTTTAAATAATGGAATATTTTCATACTTCCAAAATGACACAATTCTGATGGGATCTTCTTTACAAAGTCTTCTAAGATACTCTCGGGAATTATTATTAGGTTTTGTTCATTCTTCATTAAAACCAGTAAATTATCAACTATATCCAAATTATCCCATATATTATCTGTCTTAACTTACTGAATATGTTTCTCCTCCCCTCTGCCAAATAAAATTTGAACTCAGTTATCATTAAATCTGAATTTTGTTCATTTCTTATTCTATCCATTAATTCAAGACTAGGATCACATTTCTGAGCAACACTGATATATTTGGTTTTCAGTTTTCCTAATTTTGCATGTTAATTCTTCGTCCGACATTGAGAAAATAAAAAACTGATAATCTTGAAATCATTTAAAGTTAAAAATAAGGGAAGCAAGGCTTCCACTTCCGAAAATATTAATAATTTAAGATTAAAACCAAAATTATATATTGATGATAAAGTTGGAGTTTTTAAATATAAAAATTTATACAATAAATGGACAGGGGAAATATTTATTATTATATAAATGAAATTTATTATAAGAATCCAAGGACAGGTGAGTGTGTCATCAATCAAAAGATATAAGAGTCTCTAGGGGCTCAATCAGGTGAGTAAGCCGCAAGGAATCAAAGGCTCACTAATATTACTCGTTTTGTAACATCAGGCCGAGCATTGTCATGCTGCCAAATGAGATTATGTGGTCTTTTGTAAAACTCTGATCGTTTTGGCTCACAAACATTATTTGTTCTCTGTACTTGTAACCGTTTGACCTGGTTGTAACATTTCATGATCCTTAATGGTCGTGTCAGATGCATAGCACAACCTTATTTTGTGGAGATTTCTCTTTGGAATTTCCCTGAGTAGCCCATTGGGTTTCAAAATTTGTAATCAAGATAACTGAATTTTCATCAATTGTTACAATTTAATGAAGAATACGTTTTTTCTTTGACAAGCAAGCAAAATTTCACAAGTGACTTTACATCTTTTGAGGACTATACTTTCTTGTAAATCTTACATATCGTTTGTAAATTTCGATTAATTGATGATCGACAAACACTTAATGATCTTGCTAGGGAATGTTGAGTTTGATATGAATCTTGGAAAACTAATGTTTCTAGATCTTCAAATCGTTTCCTTTATCAGTGACATTCTTTATTCTCCACACTAAACTAACCCTTTCTGAAATGTACAAACAAGCTTTTTCAAGTTGCTAAAGATGAAAAATTGTCGCTATTAGCCTCAATAAATATTCTGTAGGTATCGGTAGCTGATTTTCTGATATTGAAATGAAACAGGATCACTTCGTGCAAAAAATGATTATTAGGTACATAATCAGCAACAAAGGTATGTGAAAAAATATATTGCTATTTATTATGAAAATTTTTTACTGAATAATTTTAAACAAAATTCAAACTACAAAAAATCGATTAAATCGTTTAAACATGTAAATTAATTTTATTAATACAGTTATCTTATCAAAGGGTCACTTTTAATGAACACATCTGGTAATTACAATAATTATACTGTATATTACATATAACATTAAATTAACGGAACCTCAAAATCGACCCTTATGTTCAACATATTAGGTAGAATATCTTTAAAAAACTAAACATAATCATTTATCAATTGTTTTAATTATTTCTATATTTTCATTCTTTTGTTATACACTATAAGTAATATTAATAAAATTGGTAAATCTCAGGATTTGAAAAATCAATAAAGGTGAATAAATATTTTTTTATTACTTATGTCATGAAATAATCAATGATCATGCTTGGACTCAGATATCATTGATTACTAATGGTGAGACTGCGAAGTAACCATGCAGGTGGATCTGCTAGGCCTAGACCAAGTTGGTTTAAGTCAGAAATTTAGTTAATTTAATATATCTTAAGATTTGTTCTAATTTTATCGATTAATAAATTTTCAATGATCATTTAAATATCCTTGTTATTAATTGTTATAAATACAGATCTATTCTTTTGTGATCAATTAAATTATGTTATCGATTTATTGTGTTATTAAGTTCATAATTTTATTGACATTAGACAATAGCTTTGATGTAAAGGCTTTATTGTGCAATCGAATAGTGTTTTTGTTTAAAATGCTTTTAGAGGACTCCCCTGAATAGGAACACAACACAATTCAGTCGAATTCTTGTTAATAAATTAAACATTGACATATACACCTAAGCAAAACAGAATTCATAATTTATAGCAAATGTATAAATTTCTAAATTGACGATAAGTTTCATGTGAAACTCAAAGCACAAATAATTATCACTATATTATGAATTTTCATATAAAAGAATAAAAAATAAAAAACTGAAAAGTCCAGATTTCCAATCACTTAATATATTTAAGTGTACATACAAATATTTAGGTTAAAAACAACTAAAAATTGTAAAAAATAAATTGTCATAATAATAATAATAATAATAATAATAATAGGAATAATGTATTTTATTTCCTTAAAAACAAAATTATTGATAAAACAATAGGCTCACAATTAAATATAGTCTATTTCACTTTGTTATCATTATTGGCTGCTTCGTCTTCAGATAAAGACATTTCGCTGTCACTGCGACTATCTTTGTGTATCTAGATAAGATAGGGAAATTGTTGATAGCTCAATCAATAAGTCAATGAGTAAATGATGCATTCAAAACAAAACAAGATGATTTATTTTATTTATTAATTATACATTTTTATTTAAAGTAATGAAGAAAGGTATTATATTGGGTCGGGAGAAAGCTTATTCGTATTTATGAAAGGTTTAATTTATGTATTAAAAAAGTTACAAATATGAATTTACAAAATTTGTGAAGGTTGACAGATTTTTAATGTTTATACATTTCTTAAGAACTAATGACAAAAAGGAAAGAGGAAATTCGATATCTTTTAAAATTTTATTACAATAAAGATAAGAATAATAATAAATCTGCAAGAAAATTTTTTAAAGTTTATGGAGCTGATGTGGTACCAATTCGAGTAGCACGTTTTAAATCCGAAAAATTAATTATCAAAGATCAATCTCATTCTCACCAGCCGTTCATTGAAGATATTGAAGACATTTACAAAAATAAAAATAGATCAATATGGGCAATTACAATCGATAAGAAATTAAAAATGGATCACAAATCTGTTTAAAGGAATTCAAAAAATGATGGATTAAGAATGGACCTTGATGTTCGGATCTCATTTTACTTAAAACCAAAAAGTCGAATAAATAAATTACCACAGGTTACTTATGTCAATAAAGTTCAAACTAGATAATGATCCATACTAAGAGAAGCTTTCCAAACAGTAACAAAACAGGAATTAATATAAAAAAATGGTAAGTCTGGTTTGTTCGGAAAGGAGCCATTTTAATGAACTCTGATGTACCATAAAACAATTGAATCTGGTCTGTATTTTGATCAATTTACAAGGTTAAAACAAACCACTGAAAAAGTTCAGAATTAATAGAACCGGAAGACCAAGTAAGATTACGTACAAGATTGAAAGAGTTTGATTGGGATAAATTAAGGAAAACTTTTTACCACACAAAATATAAATTTTGTCACTTAATTGAAAAAATTTTAAAAAGAACTTCAGCTTTAATCCATTTAAATTTATAAATTGACAATTTATATATTAATATAAACCAATTATTGTGATTATCTACACAACGCATGGTTTTATCTGAAATCGCAAACCATTTTAGGTTCGTTCTCCAGTTCTAAAGATATAACGTGGATTAGCAAAATTCAGTTCTATTTGAAAAAGGCAGAAATCATATACTCCAGGTTCCTGGTTTTATAGATACACTGTTTTCACCTCTATTTTGACAATGTAAAATTATATTTTGACAATCTTCACTTTTAATAGCCCCTGGCCAATTATTTAAAGGTTTCATTAAAGATTCTTTCTGTTCGTACAAATTCCTTCCGTTTTGAAAATACATTTTCAATGGGGTTTTAAAAAGGTTAGTATGGAGGTAAAAATAATAAACTGAAACCGTTTCCTCTATGAATTTCCTTATTCTTGTAATTTTATGGAAATGAACATTGTTCATTATTAAAACCTATTTCGTATAAATATTTTTTAAAGTAAAGCTATTAGATTTTCTATATATTCAAAAAGGACGGGTTTGAGCTGTATAATACAAAATAAAGATTCCATATTCACTGTACAGCAATCAGATATGTTTCTTGATCTTATGCTTCTTGTAAAAATTGGATAACCTGAATGTTTTTTTTTCTTTAAGAGATCGATCTCTCTGACCTCTCATGCTTACATTAAAGCCAACTTCGCCAATAAAAAATACGTTACTTTCAGAAACTCGAGAAGGAAGTTTAATAAATTCCTGTGCATTGCAAAATCTTGATTGTACAGTTGCCACCAAAAGTTTAGCATATTCACAAAATTTATGTTGTTTGGATGTTTTAATGTCATAGTTATGAAATACTATCTGTATATAAATGTTTTATTGATTTTATAGATAGATAATTATTTATATTATATTTTTAGATAAATAAACTTACAAGATAACTATTTTAGATATTTTAAAAATGCCCAAAAAACGAACTTTCAACTGAAATCAGAGCCCAAATGTAGCATACGCAGAGTGTGGATTGAGGCAAGCTTATATTGCACGATGCCTTAAAATAAACCAATCGGTTGCATCAAGGACGTTGAAAAATTATTGAGATCGTGGAAATTTTTCAACGGCTATTCGAAGTGGAAGGCAAACAGTGACATCACAACGTACAGACAGATTGATACATCAAATTTCATGTATTCATCCAATGTGATCCGCAAAGGAAATTACAGAAGAATTACCTAGTTCCCTATCGATTCGTACTGTCCAGCGTCGCCTCCACACTCCATTCGGGCTCAAAGCATACAAACCAGCAAAAAAGCCACTTTTGTATCAGAATAACATCAAGGATCGCATAGCATTTTGTCGAAATTTATACATTGGACAGCTGAAATGTGGCGAAAGGTACTGTTTTCAGATGATAGTCAATTTTGTCAATTCAAAAATTACATAAGATATGTTCGTCGACATAGGAATACACGTTACACCTTATCAACTGTGCGGCACACACTCTCTGTCATGGTCTGGGGATGTTTTTCCGGAAATGGAACAGGAAATTTATACTGCCTGCCAAAAAAACATGACGATGAACGCTAACAGTTATCCACAAGTTCTTCAGCACCATCTTCTGCGATCAATGCAACGCCTTGGATGTAGTCTTTTTCAACACGATGGCGCTCCATGTCATAAAGCAAAGGTAGTGTCAAATTGGCTGGCAAGTGAAGATATTGAGGTACTCCCTTGGCCAGCACA
>JBBMKC010151911.1:0-15683 GCA_037834085.1 Bipalium vagum
CCTGCCCATAGTGCAGCCTGGAAAGGAGCTACGATGATCACTCTGGTTGCTTTCTGTGATGATTTGTGGATCAGTGCCAACGATTGGAATAAATATGGATCGAGAGCGATCAGGGAGAAGGCTCCGTTTCTTTGGTGATTATTCTGTACCATGTAATATATTATAAAAATACAAAACATTGATTTTCTGCACCTGTTCTTGTTTCTTTAGAATTGAAAATGTTTCTCCATTTTACAGATATTAGCAATATATTTTCCATAAATATTTATTATCAATTTAATTTATGATATCTGTAAAATTTTTTTATGTAACGATATTGAATTTTCTTTCTCCCTAGTGAGCATAATCAAATCATTTACATTTCTTAAGTAATATTCACAACATCAAAAGAGAAAATCAATATCTTTCAGAATGTTATTACAATTACTTAAACAACAAAAATATACATTAACTAAAAAGTAAAACCATACGTTTATTTTAAATTAAAAGTTATAAATCATTTTCTTTATGTGTTTAAGTATCATGGATGTGTTTTTCTGTAAATATATCGAAACTAACATATTGAATGGCTACAGTAAATCTCCAAATTTACTCCGGGTTCAATGAAAAGCTTCGTTGACCAGTATTATATCGTGATTTTCAGGTACATTCTTACTGTGTGTAGGTGTGAGTTGAAGAGGACTTTATTAAGAACGTACTATTCCAAGGCGGTCATTAGCCATGAAGAGGAGTTCACGATCCCGAATTCAATAGCCGGTTTTTGAGTCGTTGGGTCTACCAGTATTATCAATCAATGGATGATCACTGTCGTGGCTCTACATATTTTCTTTTATACACAATTGGTTTTCACTGAAATCAAAGGCCATGCTAACAAAAAATTCTTTTATTATTTTTTTTAAAGATAGATAACTGTTTTATTATTATTTAATAAATAATAAAAATGTGTAAAATTAAAAAAAAATTACTATGTTCAATATTTAGGGTATCAAATTTAGACCTGACTCCAAATCTTAGGTGCTGCAAATAAAAAGGCAATAAATTATTTTTTTGCTGGGATCTAATCTTGACAATGGCGAACCTAAATTGCCAAGATTAGATTAGGGTCCGCAAGAAGGAACCGATTTAGGATTAATGATCCTAAAAGGGGAATTGATATTTCCCATTAATAAAATTGGTCTACCACTGATTAGTCTTCGACCAAAATACTATATAAGGAGAAGGATTTCTCCATAAATTTGCCCTCAACAAGCAGACGACAACGAGAAATTAGACAATCGTTATTCGGAGAAGACAATCCCTATTCGGAGGAGATTATCAGAGAATTCCAAGTATATTTTTAAAGTACCCAATCTCGGGATTGTGCTTGAGTTCCCCAACAGAGGGCCATTTCTGAGCAACTGTATAGGCTCAGCTAAAAATCTGGGAAGCTTAAACGAAGCTAACCTGTAAGCTTGTTTATTTTATTTTATTTTCTTCTTGCTTATCTTAACAGTTTACTTTATTATTAATTAATTATTATTATAATTCAACTATTGTATCATTTAAGTGTTTATTTTGTTTTAATTGGTTTCCTTTTATAAATCTTTTGTGCTTGATTGATATAGACAATTGCAGACATTTCAGATTATATTATTATTATTATATTATTATTATTATATCATTATTATTATAATATTTTTTTCATTTTAAAAGAAAAATTGTGCCTCTATTTTTCTATTTGTCTTTTAATATTTGAACCGAAATCTTATGAAAAATTTTCTAAGTAAAAGTGATAAAGCCAATGAAAGCGATTTTTATACTTTTATTAAACAAGCCATCATGCTACTTTTCTCTGAATATATTTTGCCTACATTTATTAATTATTCCTCCAGGTATGCAAGCTTTCTAAGAGTAATTTGTTAGAATCTTTTTAGTTAATATTTCGTATTCAATGAATGTTTTATATTTTCGAAATCTTTCATTTTTTTAATTGGGCTTAAAGCGGCCCAGAAAATGGCAACTAGAAATATACATCACTATAGATTATATTTTTTGTTAACTATATACATTTTGAAATTTCAATCAAGTCTTCAGAAATTATGTTAAAATGATCCTTTAAATTGTGAATATGATATTGAGGGAAAGATATTTGCTTTTCTATATACAACCTTTAAGGAATATATATATTAAGATTTCGATTATTACTTTATAATTATTGATTTATAACATTAAGATATGAAAGTCTCTGTTGAAATAAAGATAATTCTATTATTTTAGGTTTGTTTGAATAATATAAAACTCAGCGTAAGTGACAATGACAACAGCGCAAATTTGTTGGGTTTACCCAAGACATTCACCCGGAAATAGAGTTAAGGGAACAATGAAAAGGGGGCTTAAATGTTAAAAATAATAATAATAATAAAAGTTAATTAACACATGAAAAGCAATTAAAAATTCCCAGATATTTTTATTTTCAAATTACTTAGAAAATAGAACAGCTCTCAAAAGGTAATTTTTATTTTTAAAGAATGCTAAAAAAGGTAATTTACAAATATTAATGGTCATCAGACAGTAATTTTTAGGCAGTTTTAGAGTTTTAATAAAATTTTGAGATTATTTCAAGAATAATCTCCAGAAGAAATTAGTTTCAGAAAAGTATATAAACAGAGCGATTTCAGCAAATTCCACCCCTCAGAAATTTTGCTTATAGTAATAGCTAGTCACGAAGATTATGAAGAATTTTGAATACTATTGATATTACAAAGATTTATTAAAGATTGATATTACAGAGATTTATTGACGAAGATTGATAACAAAGGATTTTGAAGAGGATTGCTACTGCTTTAGAAGACGATTGTTTCGAAGAAGATCACAGTCCAAATTTAAGAAGGCAGAGCCATTGTTCAACTCAAAAGGATATTTTTAAACCAAGTATTTCAATCCTTATTTTAGTGTTAGGAATATGCTTAAAACCCCCCCATCAGCGGGCTGTCATTGAGCAGCCGTTAGGGCTCAGACGATAACTCGGGAGTTTTAACGGAAGACAAACCTCGAGATTTTTCCATTATCTTTTCCTTTCTTTTGTTAAAGTAATTATTAATATTAATTAATTTAGTGATATTTGTTTTAATTGGAACATTATATTTTAATTTTATTTGAATTTGACATTATTATTATTATCCGTTAACCGTTTGGTTTTTGTAACATAATTGTGAGACATTTCAGACATTACAATTGTGATCCCACATTTTGATTCTGCATTTGGTGATTGTGTGGTAGAAATACAAGTTTTTACCTTACCTATTGTTATTATTTGCACCACCTAAGAGTTGGAGTCAGGTATAACTTTGATACACTAAATAGTGAACCAATTCAAAAAATCTATTTTATGAAAATAATTTAAAGGGAAATAGTGTCCAATGGTTTCATGGGAAGTAAAGGCTGCAGCATTGGATTATCAAAAACATTATTGGGTAATTAGACATGAAGCTAATTTTGGTCATATTTAAGAATTGTGAAAACTGCGGCAAAGATTAAATAAGACCATTTTGGCCTGGATTCACTTTGCAATATTTGATCTACAATTTAATTTGAAATGATGAGGTGTCACCCTGGGGTCACACATGTACCTTAAATTTCTTTGAGCATAGGTATAAAATCTTGTGTTAGGATCCATAGAAAAAAAAGTCCCAGCATTCATCAAATCAAACTCAAAGTCCGAAAAGGAGCCGGAACCGTTACAACCAGAAAAAGAGCTTATGGAGGAGGATTTTCCAAAGCTCATAAAAGACACAAATAATATTTTTAATTGTGAAATTTGCATAAAAAAGCCTAGTTAGGCTTACTTTCTCCTATATTATGAGTCTTTTTATGTGTTATTTTATATTTTATAAATAATAATATTTAAATTATAAATTTGTTTTTAATTAATATAAATAAATATAATAATAATATAAAATGTGGGTTGAAGTTAATTAAAACTTAACCCACAAAATTAGTAAAAATATTTAAAATGAATAATAATGATTCAGAAAATAAAACTTACTATAAATACATTAATATGAGAAAATATTAATATGTGGGTGGATATATTTATTAAGTTCTATAATATAAGAACTTTCCTAAAATAGCAAAACCCGCATATTACTCTATTAATGAAAATTTTTATTTTCCACCAATCAAGAGATCAGGAGTGTGAAAATCAGGAGTATATAAGCTCTTAGTTTTCTCATTCAAATCGCATTTTAACTTCACATCGACAAGTTAAGCGGGTAATAATAAAAGGTAATATTAAATACACTTCGGCTATTTAAAACGTATATCGATCTCTTTTGAGTAAAATTTAAATAATTAAATAATCATTAACGCATTCAGAGCAAATACTCTGTAATTCGTTCTTTTTTATATTTTCTTATTTCCGTTTTTGTTCTCATAGCAAATCGATTCTGCTGCGCTCTAGACGACAGAATACGTATTTTTGACATCAGTGCTTCTTCGGTAAAACCAAGAAGATTTTAATTAATTAATATTATTGTGATAAGAGAGAGTTGTATTTGTTTTAAAAAATATATTTTTGTAATAAAAAATCGTGTTATCTCAGTTGATTTAGTTCGCATCTTAGAACACTCATTTGTTATACTACCTTTGAAGGAGTTGGTGAGCCATATCTAGCCTATATTAATAGTCTTAGTATTTTATATTTTTGAGATAAGATCTCGTATTAAATGTCGAACTAAACACTTACACCTTTCTTAACTTCGTCTAACTCATTTTTCCTTCCGAAAAAAATTTCAGAAAAAAAATTTATTTACTCAAACAAGTGAACCTGTGATTTAATACGAGAACAAATTGGCACAAAAGTCATGGAAAATGTATAAAGGAATTCCAATTTGTTGTTGTACTGTCATTTTGTTATCAAAATAATCAATCAGTAATCAATGTCAAAACCATGTGGCAAAAAACGTGAAGCAAAAAATAAACCAATAAATAAAATCCCCATCCCTGTCATCATCCCTAACATTTGCTCGTCCACCCGTGACTAGGACTCGGTTTCTGAGACCACTTGATCGCTTGGGCAATAGTTTCTTGGATCGTCGGAAAAATTGGCACTCTCTCTCTGCGAGCCAGGTCAAGGAGATACTTCCGACCCCTGTTGTGATCATTGCGAGCGTCGTCCGACAGCAAATTGAAATTAGAAATATTTTGAAAAGAAAATGCTAATTCCGATTTGTCAATACTGGAACCGAGCTGACCATGGTCAGACATTGACAGTTTATGAGATAAGGGGGGAAGACTAAACTGGCCGTTGTTGGTGTTGGACTGATAGGTGGTAGTTGCTGACTCAGCGGTTCGTAAATAGGAATAGAAAGAATGATTATTAACATCATTGATGGAGGACACGGGAAATGAACATGAAGACTGTAGGAATTGGTTCATCGGTGTTTCTGAAGGCGAGCCAACATAGGTTGTCAACATTTGCACAAAAAGCAAAACTTTCCTGCCTTGGCCAATGAAGTGAGCTACCTAAAATAAACAATCAGTTTATCAAGGGTACAGTGCGACCACGATCAACGTCTCTTCATCAAAACCAGCAATGGATGAAAATATTGCTCAATAAGATTTATAATTATATAATGGGATCGAAACAATTCGGGGTTTATAAAATTTAAAGAAGGTAGACATTAAACTGTCAACTGAAGTTGAAATTCATAGAACTACATTAAAAAATAAATTAAAGTTTTGAAGAGAAGAACTTTTAATTCAATCTAATTTCAATTCGTGGTGCGCCCAATAAGTACTGAGCCTATGGTAGAAAATAAGAAACGATCACAAAATAATTTTGTATTAATAGCAATGAATATGTACAGATAATTACAGTACATCTGCTAACATTTAGACGCACAGTGAGCTCTCTTGTTATGATTCTTATTTCATTTTGTATAATTTCATGTAGGTTTTCCGTTGTTTTTTTCACTGATTTCGCATGTCCTTCCTGATTTTTCACCTTCCACCACGGAAGTTCTTCCAACTTTAAATTCATTGTACCATCATTTTGTTGTAGCCCATGAAGGACTTTGTTCACCCTAAACATCATCTAATTCCTTTTGAATTTCTTCTCGACTTTTTTTCTTCAAATAGAAGAAAGAATGACGCTTTAATATTGCACATTTTCTAAAGAAATTTTAAAATATGCGATTTACCTGATAAACATAAAATATTATATTAAAACAAATATCGCACATTTACCTATAATATATCGCACTTTATATAATTATAATATTTAAAATTTACATTAACCTTTCTACATTAGGCTCACTACTTATTTGGCAAACCACGTAAATAAAATAATCGTTGTTTAAATATTACTTCACGATAATCGATATATCCACAAAACCAGACAAAATGAGTTGTATTCATTATCTGCTTCATTTTTATTTGTCGTCTGTTTTGCAAAAAGAATCGAAACATGAATTTAAAATTTTCCAACCTGTAAGAAGAAAAAGTGACTAAGAGTTAACAAAAGAATATGGTTAAAGAAATGGATTTTAAACGAAGTTCAAGTGAAGTCAAACGAAGGTTCAAAGATATAGAAGAAGGGCTCCAACTTAATGACTCTTGTCTCAATGAGTATTCGGCCTCTTGCTGTCCGATGAGGCTGCAATTTTGTGGCAAAATTTCAAGACAGACGACTACAAAAGTGAAAGCAAAAGGTTGGTTTCAAGAGACTTTTACCATTAAAAAGTTGATTTCTGAGATGATAATGGCACTTGCTGAGTTGAAACAAAATATTGATGAAAGGTTTGCAACCTTTGAAATCTGCTGGACAATGTCCTGGACTCCGGATTATCCAGAGATAAAATTTTAGCTGATTTTTAAGCAAAAAGAGCCAAGAGCATGGGTCTTAAAGAAGCTCTAATAACAAGGCCGAAAATTGAAGTAAAGAAAATTAGAGATCTGGCCAAATTATATGAGAATAAAGAAAAAGCTTACGAGATAGTTCAAGTCAGCACAGTTAGGCCGCGGACATATGTAGAGTTGGTACAAGAAGTATAACCAAATTTATATTGCCACACCAGATCGAAATTAGTGGTCCAGATGAAACAAAATAAAGGAGAATCGAGTGGTTGAAAAAATACCAATAATCTTGACCAAAGAGGATTTATGTTATTTATTATGGGTTTGTTTGAATAAATACTTTTTGACGTTCACGTGTTATATTTTCTACCGTTATGAAGAACGAACTAGCTCTGATAATGGTCAAAATACATTATTACTACTACTACTACCTTTAGATGACCTTTACTATTTGTTAAATATTTTGAAAGGTAAAACATTTATGGTGACAAAAACCACTATTTGTAATTCTTAGGGGTTTTTTTCAAATTCTCATAATTCCTGAAGAATGGTAACGAAGATAGGCTTTCGTCTTTTTTTGTCTTTAATTCTTTCAGGAAATGACAATCTCCTAATTGCTGACCCCATGTTTGTTAAATCAATTTATAAGAATACCACATAAAAATAGAATACCTCAACCAACGTGGCCGTGGAGGTGCATTCGTTCGTTATTATGTAAACCAGAACTTTGGATTTATCCCGCGCTTCTGCCTCAAAAGGAAGCAGTTTCCTGTGCCAGTCACATTCGTACATCTTGAACATCAAAGCAAATTATCGAGCTGTTGAGGTGAAACTGAAAACTTACTTTAGGGTTGTAATACGTGCAGCCAGCGTTCTCAATGAGTGGAATCGCGATTTTCTCCCTCCAATTGCTGTTACCACATGTGCCACCCAGATAGACATCGTACTTTTCTTCAGATATTAAAACTTGGGGCTCCATTTCTACAAATTCCGTATTTAGTGCGGTTCCAATTTCGCCTAGCGGTTTTATGGCTCGACGACGAAACGGACAAACTAAAAGACGAATAAGACAGGATGCCTATATATTAATGAAAATTGGTTTAATTTTGTCGAAAAGTATTTTCTTTATAAAACTATTAGACTAAGCTGAGCTGAGAATAAAGGAAATGTGATGATGGGACACCAAACCCTTGGCTATGGCGTGGATCAAAGACAAGACGATTTTCTTGTGAGGATTAGATATCATATGGGCGTACAAACGGAGTAGTATGACGTCAGTTATTATGATTATTAATAAAAATCAGCCATAAATAGTCACTTGTTTCAATTCGGTTCGACTACTTAACCTTAAGATAACATTCATCAATACACTTGATGGTTAAGTGAAATGAATCAGCTCCATATCCTCATTTAAGTCCAAGGTGTGCACGTACATGTATTAATGTTCAAAGTGTCACGAAATGTCGGTATACTGAAAACCATGATTAGTCCATTAAAAATTCTGAAATGGTCTTTCTTGGTTAATTTTGTTGCTTGAAGACTGTCGTTATCTGAAAGTTTAATTTTCAGTTTCTCTACCCTCATTTTCAGTTCTCTGCCTATGATCTCAATAGAGTCGATACTTGATATATTAGAAATGTTAATGTGCACGAGGAAGCATTAGTATAGGGACATATTGTGAGATATAATACCGAATATAAACCAGATCTCGGAAAGTAGCTCGGACTAGATAATGACGTCATAGGTGACCATTATTCGTCTCAAAAAGAGAATGGTTATTAGGTTAATGCGTAAGTAAAAGCTGATTTTTAGCAATTACTTTAAAATTCAATGAATCAATAATAAATTCATTAATGATTTGATAATTCAAACAAAATCTATTAATCAAACTATAATCCTTTGAAATCCAAATACTTCTGCCAATGGTAAATAGACATGTTTATTTAAATTGTATAATATCCAGAACTTAAAGAAGCGAATGTTCTTACAGACTCTTCTTTTTGGAATAGCACAAATATTTCCAGGCGCTTGACAAATTGAAAATTAGATGGTCCTAAATCTGGTGACTATGTAGCATTATCAAATGTTTCATATCCAAAGTAAAACAATTTTTCTCGAGTGATCTTTAACAGTGTGGTTGAGCGTTGTCATGAAGCAAGAGTTTATTAACTGACTCACATTAGTTATTTGCCAACAAATAGAAAATTGAAAAAAGTCGGCAACTGTAGAAATTGCTATTGGAAAGAAGAAACTGCCTCACAAGTCTTATGCGACTGCATCTACATAATCCTTGTGGTACGAAAAAGGCACGATGATGTACGCGATATCTTAGTTGATTTGTTATCTACACTTAAAAAGGAATGTGAAATACACCTCGAAAAGAAAAACATTTTTATGTCAAAACTTAATTCCAGATATACAATTAGGCAATAAGAGACATAAAATATACCTAATTATAGACGTCAAAGTCCCTTTTAAATCAGAGATCTCTATCAGGGGTAATGACAAAACAAAATATGAGACTTAATTGGACGAAGCCGAATCCAAATTCAGAAGAACATGGTACTATAATATCAGAACATTTATAAGTCCCTGATCCCATCAACTATCACATACTCGGGGCATTAGGATTTAAAATAGCAGAAATTAATTCAATTATGGAAATATATGCGTCAGGACGATCATCAACACCCATAATATCTGGGAAAAATTCGTAGCCAGAGAGGAGACGAACATTTAAAAAAACTTCTCCATGTCAATGACAACCATATCTTTGATTTGAAGTAAATCACTGTTTTTGTTTAAAAGAGTAATATATTAAATTTACACTTTGAACAGACCTTTCGGAAATAATAATCTCACGAGGATTCAACAAGTTGTGATGAATGATCACCAAAAAATTACTCGTTTCTATTTCTGATTTGACACTACTTTTGGAAAAAGTCAAGGACGTTCATCACCACGAAACTATTGTATAGATCGTACTTGGTTA
Source organism: Bipalium vagum (assembly GCA_037834085.1). Classification (NCBI taxonomy): domain Eukaryota; kingdom Metazoa; phylum Platyhelminthes; order Tricladida; family Geoplanidae; genus Bipalium; species Bipalium vagum. The sequence continues at coordinate 9,827 of JBBMKC010151911.1, forward strand.
TCATACAACATCCATTTCCAATCACACCTTACTATACGACCGAGAAACTGTTTCTGTTGCCCTGAAGATCTGAGAAGATTTCGTAACGGCGACTGGTTTCAAGTGCCGTCAAATTGTGTTATTCAAGTACTGGAAATGGACATCTTCTGGTGGACTTTTAAAACCCCCATCGTGCTAGACCCGAAATATTTATAGCCATCTACGTTGCAGATTATTTATTCGTTCAAAATCGGAACTAAACTAATCATCTTTTCTTCAGCAATCGGAAGCAAGTCTTGATTCACATAAATTCAGAATAAAAAATAAAAATGTATTTTAATAAAAGACTGACGAGACCTTTTTTGTGATCTTTCAAAAAGATAAAATCGAAAAAGAAATGCTTACGAATTTATTGTCACTTTTCAGACAGGTGCAGAGAACGTTTCTCGGACTGGATTTCTTTTCGACTTGTTCCTTGACTACAGTCATTTCCAACTGATGTTTGAGATTGACTGAAGACTTTTGGCGACCGCTGTTATCTATCGGTTCTAGGTTTTCCAAGGAACTAGTTCTCACTTTAAAATTCACTTCTGAGACCGGTCGTTCCTGCTCTTTTAGATGTTGCAAGTAGTTCAAGAGAAGAATGGAGTATTCAATGCAAAACTCCGGAAAGGTGAACGACTGCTTTTCCTTACTGACCAGAGGAACTTGTTGGTTGAACAAGGTTTTCAAGGCCACTTTTACCTGACATATCAATGGGTTATTATATTTTACAAAAATATTGATCTCAAAAATGAATCACTCACCGAAAAAATGATCAACGAAAGTTATGCTCAAGATCAGTGCATTTAATAAAACCGATGTTCAAAGTACTCTATTTCATTAACCACCATATATTAAAAATAAACAAATGAGTAAGGTTACAGACATTACTGAAACTAAATTTAAAATTAATATCCTAATTAAAAATCTTAGAGTGACGGTTGTATTAAAACTGATTGGATAAATTCGTTGTCTGCCAATTTTGTATGAAAATATTTTATTTAAATCTTTGAGATTTTGTAGAAATGAGATAAAAGTTGATTTTGTTTCAATAAATCAATGATGAAAAATATTTTAAACTTAGATATGAATTTCGATTTGAAAATTGATTTAATTCGATGTTTTTATGGCAATGGAAATTTCCTTAAAACTGAAATTAGGGAAATCAAATGCCAAAGAAATTTAATTATGAGCCAATTTACATGGCTGATAGCTAACCAGCTTATTCTATTTTATCAACCTTCTTGGATGGAAAAACGAAAAAACGAAGATTGCTCTCGTTTTATTATCGAAGAGCTGGAAACCGCATTATTTTGCATTAGACGAAGAAAGAATTAATGTTTTCTGTTAGAGAAAACTATTTGGAGAACATAATCTAGGGAAAACTGCTGCATTCCATTTACACCACATATCATTAATAATATAATTTTTTGTCCATTTTATTCCTCATTTACTTTTTTTCTTGGTTTTGATACAACCGGTATATTAAGTAAACGTTTTAAAATCTAATTAAAATAATTAAAGTCCTTGTACATAAAAATAAAGCTAATAATTTTAATGAACTTATAATTTTTTTCTCAATTACAGGGTTATGCAGAAATATATATAAAAATATTCAAAATATATAGAAAAATATTAAGAAATATATAGTGGAAATGTACACTAAATAAATTTTTGTCTCACCAAGGCTTTTTCTATAAACCGCCTTATGTTACGAAAATAATCACTTAAATAGATATCGTCACGCATGAGTACTTGGGTAATCAATTCTTATTAATCGTCCCGATCTATAATGGTTCTCATAAAGGATAATATTTGCGACTTACAAGTCTAGGCGAATATATTGGCAGAAATCTGTAAGCAATACGTCGTTCTGTCAGCAACTTAATAACATCTTTGCGGTGATGACACCTGCATTTGTCCATCATTAATACATCACAAGGATTTCGATCGTAATGATTGCATAGCTTGTCATTAATAAAGTCCATAAAACTGTCCCCATCGGAAGATCCGTCTTTGATTTAATAAATAAACAGATGACAAAACAATGAAACCTGTCATTTTAATAGCAACCATGCCGCTGATATTATTGGCAGACTAAAATGCGATCAAATTCAAATAGAAACAATCGAATATTTATCTATATATTTCTGTATGTAACATTTTTAAAAACTGAGAATAATTATTATAATCAATTTGTTTAAATATTAGAAAATTAGGAAGGAAGTTTGAAAAACGATCAAATATATATCTTGTATTGAAGTAATTATTGGCAATTTTTTATTATGGATTTATTAATAAATAAAGCATATGGAAAAGAGTGATAATTCAGGTACGGTAAATGTGGCAGTCTGTGTATACAGTAAAACCAGTGAAAATGACAAGTTTATCATTTGTTCTATTCAACCTGAAAAAGAAATTTTGTTTGACAAGACTCTCAAGATACTCAATAAAACGGTGGTCTCTAAATTATCGAAAGTATAAGTTAAATCAGAACTTTGACTCAGGGTGCCTTCATGATGAAGATCGAATGATTTTTTGTTCTGAGCTTTTTGTTCCTGCCAACCACCAGTACTGCCAATTCTTAAAATGATCCGTCTATCAAAGTTCTCGTTCATACACTTGTCCATGATGATCGCTTATTGATCTATCATTGGGTCAATAAAGGAATGGTGTGGTTGATCAGAGGGTTATAAATAGTGTTTAGCTAAATGAAGTCGGGCAATAACAGATTTGTGATTGTCTTAGATGCCCGGGGCTGTACGCGCGCTATAATGACAGTATCAACGAGTATTTTTTTTAGCTAGAATTAGCCGGGTAATCTGTTAAAACACTGTCGTATCAGGGATAGTGGATTGAAAATTTTCCACTTGAACGAGAACCTCCTACTTCCGCTGATCACGTTCCTGCCAATTCTTAAAATGATCCGTCTATCAAAATCCTCGTTCAGTATCCGGAATGCAAATCACGATCTACTCTGAAATACATTTGTGAATCACCCGAAAATCTTGCTCTTGTCTCGAGATCTGCAAAGAATTTTTAGCTTTACAAATAATTTTAATTCGAAAAAATTCCTGGCCTTAACAAACTGAAAAATTTGATGGCAGTAAATAGGAAAAAGAAAAGAAAGAAATATTTTAATTGTGCCAGCCGATTTTGATTCGATTCAGATCAGTTTCGTTTTTCCTAATTATCTCCAGACGAAAAATGCCTATAGAAATAAGATCAGATCAAAAATTCTGTTTTGATCTGATCATTTCTGTTAACCATGAAAAATCTCATTAATTATAATCAGTAAAAGAAATCATCTCGTTTGCATACTTGCAAATATGGCATTTATTATACATACAAAATAATAATAATAATAATATTATTATATTAAAAACTAAATAACATAATAATAAATATAATCATTTTATATTATTATTTTTGTTGATAATTATTAATTTTATAGAAATATTTATTAATTAAAAAAATAAATAAAATATTGGAAAAATGATCCTCACATCGTTTTGATTGAGAGATCCAGATTTCGTAGGATCAAGAGATTGAAAGACCATTTTGAGAGTTCTAATTAAATTGAATAATTCCCATTAATTAAATAATGGATTAATTAATTCATACCTCACCGTTCTGGACACATTTACAAAAGAGTGTTTCACTGGGACAACTCCGTCAATTTCAGTCAAATCCTGGACCATGGATTTCTGAATTATCAGTACATCAAGATAATAATAATAATAATAATAATAATAATAATAATAATAATAATAATAATAAAGATATAAAATAAAAATAAAATAATAAGAAGAAGATAAGAAAAATATAAATATAATAATAATATAAAATAATAATAAGAAAAATAATAATAATACTAATAAAAATAATAAAATAATAAGAAATAATAAATATAATATAATAATAATACTAATACTTGTAATAATAATAATAATAATAATAATAATAATAATAAAATAAGAATAAAAATAACAATAATATGAAATAATAAAATAAAAAAATAAAACTGAGAATTTATTAATTAGAGAAATCAAATTTATCACAGTGAGAAAAAACAGAAGCAATTAATCTGCGGTCGGCTTTCTCGCCTACCGACCGGTGTCAGCGGTCTTCCAGCCGAACGAAAATCTCATAAATAATGATAACCGATTTTCGGAAACCGTTTATTAAAAAATAATTTCCCGTCAACTGCTTTCCCTCGTATCGACCATAACATTTTTTGAAAATAAACAAGCTCCATCGCAAAAAATAATATTTACAGATATCAAACAGATTCTGGTGGCCTTCAGAGCATCGTACACGGTACTGAAGAGTGGGATCCCCTGCTTCTGGACGAGGTAGGCGATGAAGAGAAAGCTGCGGTTTATCGACTGAAACTCTCTGAAAAACAAATGGACAATCGGACTGGCTTTCAAAATAGTTTGCAAGTAAGAAGATAACAACACCCCACACATTTCAGCTGACACTCACAACAAAGAACAAATCAATAAAGTGTTTTAAATGATTATTTTTCGACATTTCAATTAATTCCTTTGCAAAGGTATTCAAAAATAAAATTTTGTTACAGTTTTTAAATTAGTCTCAGATTACACTAACAGCCCATTGATTTTTACAATATCCTGCTTGTATATTGATCTTTGATTTTTTTGGCTAATCAAAATTGTTTTAAAAATTCTTTTTTTAATTATTATTTTCAAAATTCTCGTAATCACTGGACATTCTTCAACATTAACTCCTTTTTCTTACAGCGCAATTCACGTGATTATCTAAACCGTCACGAGTTTTGCTCAATTGCGAATGTTTGATGATAATTGTTTTGAGGCAACGCTGTCTCTCCTATGTATAAACCGGTACATTTATCATATTTCAATTAACGGATTTCCCCGAAAATAAGCCCACTCGAAAATGGGATAATATAATTATTTTCAGATGGGCTTATTTTTGGAAATGGGTTTAAGGTTTTAGGCTTTGTGATAAAATCGTTTTTTCAATAATTTTTGATAGATTAATTATTTTAATATTAGATTTCATGCAAAATTAAAAACTGTATTGAACTCAGATGATCGTGGAAGTGATATTGCAGCAAACGAAATGAATGATTCTAAAGAAAAAGCTGACTGATTGCTTTTTGAAATGATTTTTTTGAATTCTGATGAAATTGAATAAAAACGTTAGCCGAATTCGCGCACTTTTAAAATCAATATTAATGTTTAAAAGCAGAAATCTATTTTTATCATATTTCTAAACTATTTTATATATTTAGTACAGATTTTTGAAAGCAAGTTTTCGGAAATAAGTCTGCGGCTTATTTTCGGGGAAACCCAGTAGTTCACGACATTACCGTGAAAGGCTGGAGACGTTAGTGTTCTAATTTTTAAATATTTTTCCGTTTCACCTTTTTTAATATATTAAAAGGTCGTCGATATTTTTAATCTTAATAAAAATACGTAAATAGGCAAAAGTTATATTTTTCTTACAATAAAAATTATCATTTCACGGAATGAAAGTGTAAAATTTATGAGTATTCGATGTGATCACCATTAGAGGTCGCAACCGCTTCAAGTCGGGTCGAAATGCGCAGCATGCTAGCTTAACCTCTTTCATGTCAAATTAATTCATTACATTTATTATAACCTTCTGTAAATACTTGATTGTGATTTGAGGTTTTGAGCTAACTCGGGACTTAACTAAGTCTCATTTATAATAATCTAAGTAATTGCAATCAGGGGTCGAGGGTGGCCATTGTGAGTATTTAAACATATTTTTGAATTTTTAAATTTTTATAAAGTGTCCTTTTTAAAACTCAATATTCGAAGAT
>JBBMKC010152021.1:0-15683 GCA_037834085.1 Bipalium vagum
ATATTTTTCAAAATTTCAAAAATTTCGGTAATATTTAAAATAAATATAGTCATTATATAACATCCATGAAAATATATCAGCTTTTGTGTAAAATAAGTTCAAAAAATAATTAAATTATGCTATTTTAATCCAACCGTGTTTTGATGCCTATGAAACTTAAAAAAACTAAATCATATTCCAATTATTTGAAGGGATATGAGTATATTCATGTTGATTAAAAAAGATATAATTTAGAAATTCTAGTTATTCTATCTCACTTATCAAATCAAAATGGATAATATAGGCAAATTTTCGCATGCCATTTGTACCAAAGAAAAATATTACCTACAGATATTGAATTTTAAGCTTCTTAGATTTTTTATGTGTATATATATTATCTTGAGTTAACACTAAGAAAATACCTCTTTAGAACATGGCATACATTAAAACACTACTACAAACAATGCATGTAGATTATTATTAATAATAACCTATTGTTTTTAACCTCAATTTAAAACAAACAGCTTTGTCTCAATTCAAGATAATTGCATAATATGAAAAATAAATAAACTGAAATTATTAAAAACCCGTAATTTTATTTGAGATTTATTAATATAAAAGTTTTCGATACGAATAAAGGCTAAGTAGAAGTTTAAATGCTGAAATTGCGATTTTATTTAGGTACTTTATCAAATAAAGATTTGTTTTACTGGATTTAATTGTAGACCATATATTTTATAATTAAAGCAGTACAATAAATTTTCATTTAATGACGACTACAGACAGTACTGAATATCCATTGAACGCTTAACACATATGTAATGACTAGCACCAAATTATTATCGAAAAATATATTGTAAAAATAATATGATGACTAAACAACCAGAATTGGTGACCAAAAAGAATTTGGACAATTCTAAACCACAAACTGCTAAACAAACTAAAAGATTTCGGTTGAGAATTAATACTGCACCCACCGTACTTATCAGACGCCGCTTCTTCTTACTACAATCTACTGAAATCACTTCAAAATCACCTGAACACATAAAGCTACCACTCAATGGAGGACATCAAGAAGGGCTTGGATAATGTTTTTGCAGAATACCTCAAAATTTTTATGAGACTGAGAGTTTTAATGACAAGGTTGATACTCGACAATAGTAGTTTGTATTTTGTGAATAAAATAAATATTTGGATGTTAGAAATTTATATTTTAATTTTATTAAAAATAATTCAGAACTTATTCAGTGGTTTATACATGCATTAAGTCATGAAAACCAAGATGAAAAGATTGTACATCCATCACATTCACTTCATTTCACATCATAAATTGTGGTGACTTCGAAAAACTTTTCATGATACCATTCAGAACATTCAGAAGCCTGATTCTAAAATTCTAAATAAGATTATCAATATTCTTTGAAATATTCATATTTTATGAATTATTATTTCTTTCACAACAACCACCTTTCCCGTGAAATGTAATGTGCAAAATAAGGAAATCTATCATCTGGTCAAAAAATGATTAAAGATCCGTTCAGTGGGTTAAGAAATTGATAAGCCAAAAAAGATTAGTTATTTTACGTGGGTTGCTTGATATGTATTACAAAAAATATATATCAAAAACTAAAATTTAATTATAATAACTCTATGTCATTGGTTTTCAAAATATTCTCCGTCTTGGTCAATACATTTTTGAATACGCTTGCACCAATTTTCAAAGCAATTTAACCATAATGATTTAGGTATCTCAACAGCATGAGCTTTAAAGGCATTATTCGCATCCTCTGGTTTGTAAAATTGTTGTCCACACAGCTTATTCTTCACATATGGGAATAACAAGAAATGGGTAGCAGCCAAATCAGAACTATACGAGGATGTTCATAATTTCTATTTTTTTTGGTGTTCAAAAAGTTAGTTTTTTGTTGTGAATTGTGTGAGCTGGCATTGTCTTGGTGGAGAATGATGCTGCGCTTTGAATTGTTTTTCCTTATTTCTCTAAAGACAAATGTTTGCCTACCATACATCATTAATTGTACTTTAAAGCTCTAAAGTCACAGTTGGGACATTCCCATATTTTCTGAAAAAACAGGGAACATTTGCTTCCAAGTGCTTAAAGTACGAATGACATTTGTTAGCTTTGGTTTATCTTTGAAGACCCATACAAACGACTGTTGCTTTTTTTCAGATAATACACAATTATCCAACATTCACCACCTGTAACGATGTTGTAAATTGCTGTTGAAGAATCGGAATTGAATTTCTTAAGAATTTTTTTGGACCAATTCATATGAGTTACTTTTTGAACACTCGTTAACTTAGGCGGGAACCAACGGGCACACAGTTTTATTCACAGCCAAATTTTCATGCAATATGGAATATGTGCTAGTCATACATATGACCAAACTTTATCATTTCTCAGATGGTATCAATGTTGGCTGATACCACACTGATTTTTGATGGCCTTCTTTAAACTTATCCGTCAGCAAACTTCGACCACTTTTAAATTCATTAAACTAGAGATATATAGTGGCATTGTATGGAGCTTCATCGTCAAAATTTGAAATAAGCTGATTGTGGCATTTTTGCTGAGATAATTCACGTCGAAAATCATAATAAATAAAAAATTATTGCGATTTAATTCCATGTTATACCGAGGAGTAAGCTTTGATATTGATTTATATATTTTAATAAATCAATTGTTATATAAACTTGTTAATGTAGATAAACAAAGTCAAACTTTTTGATAATTCAGTCAAATCAAACATAGGTATGTAGTATTGCCAATTCGCAATATATCGAGCAACCTACGTACTCCATTCTATTATATTATCAATATTAGGAAAAAATTATTCCTAGCACGAAATATTTTTCTTTTTTACTTTCGCCAATATATTAATAAAGAAAAAAGACAATTTTTTATTCCGCTATAACATACTTCTGAAACTTTATATTGGAGAAATTTTTACATCTTCAATTGATTGTTTTAATGTCCTTTTACTATATATTATTAATTAGTTGAGAATGTAATTTAGATAAGATAAAATAATTATTTTAAATATTTTCTTTTAATAATCCCAATTAAATTTTTAGATAAATAGTTTTAACAGAAAGAAGGGTTGAATTTTTATGGTACTATTAATACTATTAATAATAATAATAATATTAAAATTAATAATATTTCTAATAATTTAATATTATATAATAAAAATAGATATTAAGAGTCCCGTAAATTAGTAAATGTCGATCTATGAAAACTTATAATTATATTTATCTTCCACTGAGCTTTATTATTTCTTAATAATCTTATACAGTCTGAGATAGGAGTTGCTGGGTTAGTTTTTATTATGGAGTTATTTATATTTAATTTTTACAAATGTCAAGAAATCGATTCTTGAGCATTTGTAGTTAATAAACAAGTGTCATTCTAATAATGTTCAATTGGGTTGAGTATATCAATTTTTGCTTTATTTCCTTTTTATATAATTTATATTTTCATAAATCAGAAAGAATTTTAATGAAAAATGAACAAACTATTTATTTATTTTATTATGTATGATCATCAAAAATAATATTTTCGATAAATAAATGAAGCTGAATGTTTGATTGATACCAAGTTAATAAGAAAAATAAATACTATTTTTATTAGATTTAAAAATTATTTTTCACATTTTATAATTTTATGGTACCTTTTAAAATCAATTAATTAAATAAAAATAGTTTAATACCTTTCAATAATTATATTCGCTTATCTAGTGATAATAGAATTAGTTATATATTAATAAAATCTAAAAATATTAAAAAATAAAATATAAAATTTATATTATAATAAATAAAATTAAGAGCCAAAAAAAATTTTTATTTATTATATAAAAATGTTCAAAGTGAAAATCATTAAATAATTTTTACAATTTTATATACATTGTAACTCAATATTTTCATTAAAATTAATCATTTTTTTATTTTAAATGCTAAAAAAACACTGTTTAAATGAAATGAAATCAATTGAATTTGATGAATACGTTTGATTGTTCGTAGAATGTGGTGGAATTAAAATGGACCTTTAATTTTAAAGAATTAAAATTAAGACATCCATGTACAATTTTTTATTAATTGAAATAAGAACCGATCGACTGCAGTTATTTTTCGTAAAAAATCAAGTTTCTTATATCCATCGCATAAACATTTCTATCTTGGGAGGCTACGAAGTCGTTGAAGACAATTTTGTTTCGGGTTCTGAATTGTGTTCTGAAACACAGTTTCATTGACGGTGGACATATATGACGCTCATCTTATAAATGAGTGACTGAGCGGATCAGTAAAGCACAAAAAGAGAATAAAGAAGTAACTGTAGCTCAGTTATTTAAGAATGACACAGAAAATAAAGATTTTGAAAGGTTTTAGGTATGTTAACACTGAAAACGAAGACAAATGATTATAAACTAATTCTGATGACAATATTTTATTTTATTAAAATATAACAGTGGTTTGGTAAATGTAAATAAATTAAGACTACTATAAATTTATATAAGTCGCGACTTATATATGATTTCGTAAAATTTTAAATGTGTCACAAAATATAGTAGTTTTTATTCACAAAACTGTCATTTTAATATTTTTTTTCTTTAATTTCACTTTCGTAAATTATTGTTGTAAATTATCCATTTCTAATTTGTACTGTCGACATTGCCTTCTTTTCGAAATTGGTCCCACCACTTTTAGATTGTCCTAATTGTTACACCCATTCTTTGTACGACATTCATGATCCTCATACCAGCCTCCAATAATTCACATAGAAAGCCTTTTGAAATTCTGATAATTGTACCATTATTTACAACAATAAGTGAATATATAGTTATGTATATATAATTTAAATCAAATACCACAACGTAATATCTATATGAATCCTCAAAAATATTTTTTTGAAATTCTTCAAATTTCATAATAAAAGTGTACTACTTTTTTGGCCACCAGTATATTTTACCAAACTTTTGAGAAACAATTTGTTTTTGTTGCTTAGAGGAGGAAAGGACTAGAGTATAAAATGTCTCCCATCTATAGGTCAAATGATATAAAAACTGTGTCTAATTTTGTGTAAATTCTGATCAAAATAAATTTCGTAATATAATTTACTTCATTATCCCCACCTATCTACATAATAATCGATTTTATATCTGGAAATTTATGATGTAAAATCCTTTATAATTACATTTTAGTTCATAAATATGGTTATAAAAATGTTGGCGAATGAGTATCATATAGAGATGTGGTGGGACACCATTATTGCATTCTCTCATATTTTTTGTAATTATTATAATACTGTTTTTTTCAAATTACAGGAGAAAAATATTTCAAAAATCCCAATAATAATGCTAGGAAGATTTATTTCAAAAATATTGCTTAACTTATATAGATGAATTATTCTGCTACCATAAAACCTCACAATAATAATAAAATATATGAACAATTTCTTTCACATTCTAATTATTAATATTAAATAATACATATTATTATAAATAAAAAGTTGTTCATTTTTCTTCATCACGACAAGTTCTTTTAAAGTGCTAAAACTTATAAAACCAAGTTGATTTCGAAATTTTTGACAATCAAATATCATTTGTACTATTAAAAATATTTAATAAGAAAAACGTATTTATTTAATATAATAACATAATTAATATCCATCAAAATAATCGCTTGTTTAAATATTCTAATTATAATGTAAACATTTTAATTATATTATAAAATATTTTATTAAAATTTTCAAATCAAAATTCAGTTTTTTCTTTAATTCAAAGAACTTATTTTATGAAATTCTGAATAGCTTAATTTTACGTCAGATTGTTCAAAATTAAATATCTCAAATCTAAACTGTCTGCGGTTCTATTAGGCTGTGCAATTTACAATAATCAGTAAAGTAATAACGTGTATATATCACAATATACAAATAGTATTCTCAAGATAACAACGATAACACTTTACAAAATCTTCAAAAAGAATCAAAATAACAATGATAGCACCAACCTAATTGTCAAATATGTACGAGGATAAAAATGATACTGATTACTAAATTGTCTAATCACAAGATTGTCTTAAATTAGTATTAACAAACCTCATCATCTTTGAAAAACTATTTTCCCCAAAATAAATTATCTAAAAGACTTATACGCATTTGCTTTTTATTTTTTAAAGTAGGCTTTGGTCTAATTTTTTGTACTATTGTTTATTTTCATCATCTTAAGTATTCATTATTTATTATTATTTGGACCTTTTTTAGCGGCCTTAAAATTAATCGTACTCTTATGATTTCTTGGGTAAACCAAACAAATACTATTGAGTAAGAATATGAATAAATGAAAATTGAATAAAATTAACAATAACATTTTTTAATTAATAATAACTATAATATAATAAATAAAGCGTGATATCGGAAAAAAATAATTACCATATGTGATATTGCAATTATATTAATTATGATATCGATTAAAAGAAAAATAAGAATAATGTTTTGCTGAGTTAAATAAATAATAATTAATTTTTTAAAAAATTTTAATATTAAAAAAATACTACCTTTTCTTTTTTATAATTTTTCAATTTTCTCTAGCTCATATTTATATAAATAATTATTTTTCTTTCAATGCCGAAATTGTCAAGCAGATCATGCCTTACTCAATTAGTAATATCAGTTTGCCTAGCTAAATGCATTTGAAAAATCGAGGAATTAATTCAAGAACATGAAAGGAAAAATAAAAAAAATATCTGTTTAAAAAATCTGATGACCTCAATTGAAAGAGATACCGAGTTTTATATAAAATTACGATTGAAAACATGACAATAAAGTCGATTTTGTTCAACTTTTATTTTATATTATTCTACCAGTTTGTTCTGTTTATTAATTTTATTTCATTTTCTCTTTAGTAATAATACATATGATGTATATACTAAGGTGATAAAAAATTCCGGAATATGTTATTTGAAAGAATCTCAAACATTATATTTAATGGTTATTTTTATATTATGCTATTTGTTACATTTAAAGTTTTATCATATATTAATAGTAATTTTATGAGTTATGATGTTTGTTTAAATGGAATATTTTAATGATCTTCCATATTTACAATGAATTCGAAAATTAATCAACGAATCTACATTAATTTTTGCGTTTCCAATGAAATAAATGCAACACTCAGTATGACTGAAAAAACCTTTTTTAAGTACATATTTAAAAATATTGATTTATATTAACTTAAGCTACATTGAATGTAATCTGTTAAAAAAATTTTTTTTAATAGTAGGCCACAAAAATGTCCCAGCTCAACTAAAGTTTCATGCCCTAGATAATTTCAATTTGGAACATCGGCTTGTAGCTGTTCCAGACTTTCCCATCTATATGTCAATACGATGTGTAACCGCTAGACCAAAACTTAAGCAGCTCCAATAACTCAAACGAAATAAAATACAGAACATTAACCTTGTCCTACTTTATTCAATGCAAATTTAGGAATGTCTTAAGCGATCTGTTGAGAACAAATAAATAAGAATTCACAATGCAAATAATGTTTCAATTTATATTAAAGTTAGTTAAATATTGCCATTATCGTGATTAACAAACAAAAAGATTTACACTTATTTAAAAACGTGGAAGTCGACTGAAAAATAAAAAATATTTGTATTTCATAATTTATAATAGAATATTTATAAATTTTTCCAAAATTATTTAATGATAAAAAATATAATCTTTTGAATATGAAAATTTGGTTTGTTTTAATATTTATAATTTTTGTTAATTTAAAAAAATTGTTAAATATTTTTCATTTTATAATTTTTAAAGTTCTCAGAAAATATATAAATAAGATAAGATAGAGAAGATTAAATCAATTAGAGAAAATTAAAATTTCTCTATATAAAATTATTAATTATAGTTATAATTTTTTATGAGTATATTTATATATATGAAAGTCAATCATTATTTTTATTATCAATCAATCTTAGAACTCTAGAAAATAGCCTTTCTTCTTAAACTGATTTCTAGATTGTTTTATTTATTAATTTTAAAATATCAATTTAGAAATTTTATAATTATTCTCCCAGAGTAAAATCTATGACTAAATAAATTATATCATAATCTTTATTAATTAATATAATGAATCAAAGTTCAAAGTGAAAAAATGATTATAAAGTGCTTAAGGAAAATCTTTTAAAAATCCTTGAAAAATATTTAAATATTAATTTATAATATTTAAATTTATTTTAAAAAATATTTGGTGAAATGAAATCCTTGGAATAAATAATTGTAAAAAATTATATGAATCTCATTTGTCTGTGCGAACTAAAATACATTGCAAAAAATTCAAATTAAAGAACAAACGAAATGAATTTTATTTCTTGAAAGTGAAAATGTCAATTTTGATTTTCAAAAAATATGTTGGTGCGATACCATATCAGAAATAACAGTGTGTGTACGGTTCGTGGGATTTCACTTAGGCAACTTAGAATATAAAGTTGCACCTCGTACTGACCACCCAATTGCAGATAAAAACGACGAAATTATGAAAATAATCAAACAAGACATAACATAAGCAATTATGACATGACTAAAAATCAGGGATTTTCACCAAACTGTTTTAAATCATCTGGAAAAAAACTTTGTTACAAGAAAAAGCTTGATTTATAAGAAAAAGTAGTCAATATAATTTCTATGCGAATCTTTATTGAAAAGAAATGAACTTGAACCATTTCTTAAAAATACCACGACCTGAGATGAAAAGTGGTTCATGTGAAGTCTAATAAATAATTGCAAAGTAATTTCTGTTTTCTGGGATTTGAAAAAAACGTGCATGGTGAACTGTTTAAGTCTGTTGAAAAAATTGATTCTATATTCTATTGTCAGAAATTTGAAGGATTAAATAAAGCGATGAAAAAGAACTACACAACTGAAATGACATTACACAAAACTGGTCAGAGAATTGATTGAAGAAAAGAGGCATATTCTTCAACTTTTACCTCCACATTCCCCGTTCCTCAATCCTATGGAGAACATGTTTTTCAAATGGAAACAATGCGTCCGATGAGAAAGACCAGACAAAGAATGTTGACTATTTAAATGATAATTAAAAATTTATTATCAATAATAATATTTTAAACCTAGAATCATAATTTATGGCCGTTTTAAACTCTAATCCCCTTAGAAAATAAATTATTATAGCCGTTTATCTTCATACCCATTAGAGGAAAATCATATAATTTTGTGTAATAAAAAATATAGTACTATGAAGTAAAGTGATATTATTTAAGTTCGCAAAAATATCTTCTGAAGAAATTGCGAAAATTGATATTGATATTCTCTCATCTGAAAGACGTCTTAATAATTGAAAGCGAAATTTCTATTGAAATCAAAGTACTTTTAATATACTAAACGCTCCTTTTATTTCAATCAATTGTTTTAAAGATGATGATATTTTAAAAGAAAACATTTTCCTAATTTTAACAAGTGTAAAAACGTCCAATTAAGTTTACACTTAAAACTCACGATGACTTTTATGTAATTTTGATAAATGTAAATAATTGAATAAATAATATTAGGTAAGTCAGAAAGTAACCTCATTTTTATCGCAAAATTTTATTTTACAAATTTTTACATTTAAATTTATCATAAATCAATCACATAATCACCATTATTTTTTACTATAGCGTACCACTTGCCAACCAAGCATTTCATCCCTTTTTCAAAGAACGAGGAATATTTAGAGTCAATAAATGATTGGATCTCCTTTTTGATCTGATCTTCATTTTGAAATCTTTTTCCAGGCAAGAAGTACTGCAAAGATCTGAAGAGGTGAAAATCTGCTGGAACAATGTCTGGACTATATGGTAAATGAGTCATAACTTCCCATCCTAAGTCTTTAATTTTTTTAGGTGTGATCTTCGAGGTTTGTGGTCTGGCATTGTCCTGATGAAAAATGACCATTTTTCTGTTGACTAAAGCTGGAGGAATTTTAATCAAGTTCTCATTTAATTTGTCCAATTTATCACAGTATTTGTTGCCATCAATACCGGACCTTCATATGTGCATGGATTGCTCTGCTCGCTGAGTTAAATTCACAGACTAATTTTCAATTTATCTCACATTAAGGTTAAAATGTACTTAGACAGTATCAGAAATAATAAGGTCGACTCAACAATACTTTTTTAACAATAAGAATACATATATAGGTCTCATTTTTCGAAATAACAACCTTTTACATTGAACCAATTTTTCCACCGGTCTACATTTCTTTTGAAGTCTATTTCAAAGAGATTTTGGATTTTCTCCATGGTGAATTTCGTCGCATTATTCTTCGAAACAAATTTATGTCCTCAAGATCTCAGGCTTTGTTAATGTGTTTATATATTAGGGATCCAATTTAATTGTGAGCTTTTTCAGGGTCGATTGTGCAACGTGCTGGCGAGCGTTGTCATGGAGAAGAATTAGTCCTTTTCTGTTGATCAATGCTGAACACATACGTTTAAGCTTCTGGTGAATTTTGTGACTTTGTTGGCAGTACTTCTCTGCTGTACTAGTTTCGCCAGAATTCAGGAAGCTGTGATGGATAAAACCGGATACAGACCATCCAACAGTCACCATAACCTTTTTTGGTGCAATGTCGGCTTTGGAAAATGTTGTGGTTGTTGAACGATTTGAGCTGCACTACGCCCTAGCTTGTACTACTAGTAAAAAATATTGCGGAAATCGCGTTTCCAGATTTGTGGATAGTCTACAATAATGTCAACAGAAAATGATGCTGGTCTAAAAATAATGAAGAGCAGGAGAGGCAAGCAAAAGCAGAAAATCATCAGAAGAGTGTTATGCTTTCAACCTGATGGGATTGAAAGAGATCTACCTACAAATCCGTAGGAATAAAACTATAAATTCTGAAATCTACTGTAAGCAGCTACAGAGATTAAGTAATTCTATCTAATAGACGTCCTGACCTGGTCAATCGAAAAGAAGTGGTCTTCCACCACAATAACACAAGGTCAGATATGAGTTTGATCGCTCGCTAGAAATTGCTCGAGTTTGAGTGAGATGTTTTGCCACATCCACCCTATAATCCAGACTTTTCGGCATCTGATTTCCATTTGTTTTCCCTGCATTTGTTCCCTGCAAAACTCATTGATTGGTAAAGTATTTAATAATGAGGGCCTTAACAAACAAAACATTGAGAGATTCTTGAAGAGAACATGGAGACTTCTTTTTCTCGAGGAATAATAAAGCTACCACAGAGATGACAGAAGGTGATTGATCAAAATTAGGAATCTATGATAGATTAATGTTAATTTTGTTATGTTAAATAAATGAACCTAAACTGTGCAGTAAAAACGCACTGACCTATTAGACAACCCAATAGTTATACCATTACAGTATTAATTTTACTTTAGTATTTTAGATAATTTAAATAATAATCCAGTTTTCAGGATCTCAATGTATGAATCAAAAACGTCAAAGTAATGAAATATTTTTGAAACGTAAATGTGAAATTATACAATATGTTGAAAGAATTGAACTTTATAATAAAAATTATTAGATAGAGTTAAAGAGTTGATATGTTGGAAGAGTTGAAACAACATTTAAAACTTATTGATGATTTTTAAATTTTGATTCGGTATTTTTACAAGATGATAAAAAAGATTATCTAGAAAAGAATACTGATGTCTTTATAGAGGTAGAAAAGGAAATTATTAATCCATCAAAAATTGAAAATTTTATCATACCGTGATAGAATTAAGTTCTTTATTAAATAAATTTTTCAAACAAAGTTAAGTAATCCTTATTATCATGAATCGGTTAATCCGGGAAAAAATCGATGGTCACTGGCGAATCGGATTACTTGAACTTTCCATTAATTAAAGAATAATGTCAAGTTTGTCATTTTTACAAAATTTTAATTTGTCTTGTATTTTTATACAAGACCTTTTTTAATATAATTAACTTTTTTATTTAAATTGAGTATCAATTTATTTAGAAAAATTAAAACTGTCAAAAAATGACCTAACCTATTTAGCATATTAATCTATCAAATTAAAACAAAAAAATATTTGAAACCTTAATTTTTACTTTATTTATTCTAAAATAATTTAAATGAACAAATTTTCTTTAACATTCAGTCAGACTGGCTTTTGGTTTCTATATTTCTCAAATTATATTCCATTATATTTTCACTCATTTAAACAATGTATATTAATTACTTTGGATTAAGATTTTGCATTTTTAATAAAGGAATAGATTTATATTCGAAAATTGTGCATTTAAATAATATTTTAAAAAATATAATCATTTTATTTCTATATGCAAATACGATGATTAACAGTTAGAATTTTGAGTAAATTAATAATTTAAATAAATAAAATAATATAATAATAAAATAAAATAAATAAATAAAAAATTTAAAAACTTACCATTAAAGAAAGAAGAATAATATCAATTGTATCGCTGTAAAAATTCCAATCTTATTAAAAAGAGTATTTCCATAAAAATGATTTTAATTAAATAATAATTGAATAATTCTCAAATATCAATATATTTTTCAAATATTACTTTAATTATTGAATTTTGATGAATTATTTTTAAATTATCTTTTTCATGATAAGCAAACAAATTTTATATGAAAAAGATCCAATGTTTCAATGTCTTCAATCATTCCAGAATCAAACCAGAATTCTATGCCAACTCGAATAATAGGCTTTCTTTTGTGATTTGGCATTTTATTGTCATTTGGAAATAAGACTTCTTCCATAGTCTAATAATTTTCTGTCAGAATCAATTGGAAGTTTATATTTCAGTTTTTTGTTTTTAATGTTAATGTAAATTTGATGTCATGCCGGTTAACGGGTTTGTTTTACTGAAAGAAAATTGTTTCTTATCTGTCTTCTTAAGATTTTCAAAATAGATTCAGGAAATAGTATTTCTTTAAAATTACTGAGAAGACATTTGCCGTTTGTCTTACATATTTATCAAATGCCTTTAATATTTTGATAATAAATTAATTTTAATGTCCTATTGCTAAAATCAGTAACAAATAATTTTATTTATATTTAAGAACAGATCAAATTCGTTAAAAATTGTTGTTATTATTATTGATTAAATCTTACATAGGATATTCAAAAAAATTTATTATTATAAAAAAATTTAAATTCTTTCTTGTCCAATGAAAAATGAGGGTTTTTTGTTAAAAGGTTTCAATAATTTTCATTTAACAAGACAAAACACATGAACGAAAATAAAATCCACTATTTTTACAGATAGGATCCCAACCATGGGATATCTTTTTGATTTCTTTTTAAACTGTTGCACATACATAATGTTTTGAAAAAAATACTTGACCCTGAAATATTTAGCTTTATTTTCATTATGTATTTACATTATTCACAAAAAATATAAACTTTTCTTCAATATTTTCAAATACCTCTTTTATAATTCTGTGAAAGATTTTTCAAAAAGAACTATTTATCTTTTAAATCATAATTTCACAGTACTTTACGGCACTTTCAGAATGGAGTTTGAGGCGCGTGTAAGTCTGTGAGAGGACCAATAGATTGAAATCAGAGATCATAACGGTGAACTGGTGACATCATCAAATCAAATGAAGTTGGGGTTATGACCGATGTAATGAATATATGGTTATGCATTATCATGTTGTAAGCTCATCTTTTGGTTCTTAAATATTTGCCTATGTCTAAATTGATATTTCCTTGTCAATTATGTCACTCTATTATATGCTCTTTGACAGATAAAATAATAAATAATTATTTTACATTTGTGTCCTGTTATTTGTCAAACAAAATTATTATCAGTAACATAATTTCCTTCCTTTTTGATTAACTTTCAGTGAATAATCCCATTTATGAGGGAACCTTTTTAATTTCTCAATTTAAAATAAGATAAAGTACATATTAAAATCACCATTTGATTTTCTTCATAAAATGATTATATATAAATAATTATATATTAAAATTTGACTTTATTATTTTGAAAAAAAAATTTCAATATTCAATTGAAAACTGAAAAAAACATTTTAAATATTTTTTATCATTATTTATAAAAAAATATTTTATATATGGGTTTTTTTTATTTGGACTACTTTTTTTATTTATTACTTTGGATTTTTAAATATCGATTTTTGGCACTTATTTAATAATGAAAATGAATGAAAAATATATGCCAATTTGAAGGACTTTTAAAGCGAATTCATAAGAATAATTTCCAAACATATATATAATCCTTACGTAGAGCATTGCAACGACGGATGATGTTGTCAAGAAATGTATTTTGAGGAGCAATTAATCCTCGTCTAGAACCTGACATAGATTAATGTATCTTTTAGTGATTGGCAACAATTACAAGGGTAACAGGGAGAATGTTATAGTCAATAGATTAGAAAAATATTTCCAAATAATTCCGAAATGAACTTTTCAAAGCATTGGGCATTAAAATTAGAAATATTTTCTATAAGAGTCGTTATATGCCTCTTTGCTCAGTGTCTTGCATCCCATTGGCTTAAAAGGATAAATATACTTTTCCCTCTTGTAGACATTGTGGAATGAAGTATAGTAAAATATATATATAAATAAAATGTGTTCTATTCAATTTTTGAAACAAGTATTTTTATTGTGATTAACTTAAAAGAGATTGGAGTTTTCAAATAATAGTTTTTCTCGTATAAAGACCAAAGTTAAATAACAATTAATGACTTTCATTCAACAGGTTTTAAGTATAATTTAAGGCATGTTTCAATATTTTGAAACTATTATTTTAATAATATAAATTTATTAAAAATAACATTTAAAACCTTTTTATTGGATCAAATTATGAGAAGTATTTTAAAATTTTTTTTTATTTTTTTATTTGTTTAAATTTAATATAATTAAAAGAAATACAAAACGTATAAAATTTATTTTATTTATTGAATTGAAATAATTTCTGGAAATATATTTAGGAAAATCTATAATGAAAAAGGAAATTTAATAAATTATTTATTTTTTATTGTTTTTAAAATCAATATGACAATCTCAGTATGAAATTTAAACAATAAGATGATTTCCTTTTAAGATTATATTCTTAGAATATCTTCTCTTTTCAAGACATAACTCGGATACTTTTATTTGACAGACCAAATGTATACCAATTCAAAATTTCCCATTACAGAATTCCATATAACAATAAAAATCAGACAGTTCACTCTGACCCCTTAATGTAACATAAAGTTTGTCATTTAACTGGTAAATTCACCGGAAAATAAAAGAGATTTGTTGAGAAGACTAAAATTTTCGACTGCATTTAATTCAGATTTTTTCAATTTTTATTTTTAATGTAGCATGGGTCATAAATAAAATTATATTTAAAAAGGTTGTCCACTTTTTTGTTTATTCACTTCTATAAATTTCTAAGAAAAGAAAAAATTTTGTTTGAAAAGATTATGACTAAAAAAAATAATGATTTTATTTATTATTAATAAATATAATTCTTTTCATGAAAAAATATTATTTTAGAGATTGATTATAATGGCTTGGAAAAGGCATGATGAATTATTGATGTAACTAATAATCTTTAGCAAAAAAATTTATTATTATTATTATTATCTTATTATTATTATTATTATTATCATTATTATTATTACTATTATTATTATTATTATTATTATTATTATTATTATTATTATTATTATTAT
>JBBMKC010152131.1:0-15683 GCA_037834085.1 Bipalium vagum
TTATTTTACATTACATTATATTAATATTAATTATTTTTATATTAAATAATAATATAAAAAATCATATACCGTATATATTAAACAGTATGAAATTTTACAATTTATTCTAATGAAAAAAATTATGATTTTAATAATCTTGCTTTATACCACTGCTGTTATCATCATAGTAAATAATCAATTGAAACAAAATATTGTAATTTATATCATTTTTATATGTAAAACGTTTTTAATTGATACACAGAAAATAAGTAATAATTGTTACATTAAAAAATTGGCTTGAAATTCTGTTTTTAAACATTTTTTCACATTAAACAGACTTGCTTTTTAATTTAAAAAAAGCTTTTGTCTATCAAATTTTATTTATTATTGTATTTTACTATTTTCAAAGAAGAAAAACCTCAATCAGGAGTCTGACTAAGTGTCAGATTCATTTAATGATTTTACAATGAAAGCAGAACATCACATATTTTAATCCACCCAGCTAATCTTTTTTCGGATTTACTCCCGACATTCTTTGAGATTATTTTACACATAAAATATTAGGTCGTCTCTTATTTCTTTGCGGAAAAGGTGTATAGAAAAAAAATTTATTTTATAAAAACACAAGAATATAAATATAATACCCATCTTTATTAATTGTCTTTGACATTCAGGCAAAAGTTCAAAATCATATTTGAAGAATTTTTGGTCCTTTCCGATGAAATAAGCAGAGTTGACAATCTCAACACCGGATTTGCTATTTAATTCTTCTCTCTTTAAGAAGGGTTGTAATGAACGGAAAAGGTAATAATCTGTTAGAACCATATCTGGACTATATGTTGAGTGAGGAAGAAGTTCCCAGCCAAACTCTTTTAGTTTCTCCCTGGTCATTTTTGATGTTTTTGGCTTTCTATTATCTGGTTGAAGAATAACGCCTTGTCGATTGAGCCAAGATGGTCGATAAAATAATAGACATCACTAGTAATGGTTTCACTCATATTCAGGAGTGAATATCCCACCAACCACAGAAAAGAACTTTTTTCGAATGAAGACCTGGATTAGACGTTGGGATTGGTTTTTCACCAGAACCAAACTACTGCTTTTTACGCTCAGCATTGACATATACAACCCATTTTTCATCACAGCATACAAATCTGTCCAGAAATGAGTCTAGAATCTAGATCATACTGAGTGAGCTAAGACTTTCAAACTGTCATCCGATTCAAAAGTTCCTGTTCATCTAGAGAATGTGGAATTCATTTGACATTTAAAAGTTTTTCTCATTTGAATTAAGTAAAGATGAACACTTGCTGTAGATATGTCCCTGAGTTTTGCCAATTCCCGTGTTGTTCGACAAGAATTCTCTTCCACTAGTCGATTTAAGTCGTCAATGTCTATCAGTACAGATCTTGGCTTGTCTTACATGTCGAAATCTTTGTTCAAAAACTTCTTAAACGATTTTTCACATGTACTTAAACTAATAGATTCGATTAATGTCATAGATAACTGTTCACAAAACTGTCTGGCATTTAATCTGCACTTAAAGTCATACAACAGACATACCCTTATCATTTCTAGAGTAAATTTCATCTACAAGAATAAAAAATCTTAATAAGTAATGTATGTATCCATTAATTTTATATAAAAGCATCTTTAAATATTATATATTATTATTAAATATTATAAATAAAATATAAAATATTATTTTAAATAATGCGCTATAAATTCTTTCAATTAATGTGGCTAAACAATACTAAGTAATACCATATGTAAAATGGTAAAGATTTGTGAGATGACCTAATGCGACGATACTTCATTTCATATCCTTTTCAAGACATTATTTCCCATTTATATCACCCATAGATATTTCTTAAAAAATATTTTAATTTATACCATATTTTTTTATTTTTTATTTTCTCGGTATTTTACGTAATTCAACCTGTAGATTAACTCCATCTTCTTAAGTACCTTTTTAAATAAAACTGAGATTAAAATTTTATTTACTTTATATCTTAATATTGAACATTTTTAATACGAATATTGTTATAAAAAGAATTTTTCTTTGAAAGGTCACTTTTTATCTAAATAATTTTCAAGATGAAAATATGTAAATCTGATATTTATTATTCAAACTAAAAAAACCTGGTTATTCCTAAATATAATTTAAGATTTTTATTTAATCTAATTTTACTTTATTGTACTTTAAGATTTTAATTTTTTTATTACAGATAATAATAATTTTATATATAATAAATAATATTTTTAAATATTGTTTGTATTATTGAAATTCTTCAATAAAATTATTGTTATTATGAAATGTTTTAATTCATTTCCGCTGTTGATAATAAAGAGCGGTATTTATAAATTACTGTATTCTTGAAAGGTGAAATTTAAAATCAGCTATTTTTTATATTTATCATAATTAATTGAAAATTAAAAATAAGTTTGAATTTAAGATTTAATTTTATAATATTTCAGTTGTAAAATATGGAATTAAGTATTAAATGTCTGTCCTGCGACTATTTCAAATTGTTTGCATATGATGGCAAAGATATAAATGGAAGGAAAATGGGTTCCATATGACTAGATAAAAATGCAATTGAAAACCGTTTCAACACTTCAGTCTCACTGGGTTTCAGACACCACATGAAGAAAATAAATCTACCTTGACAAACCAAAACCTAAAAGATTATGGGTAAACTTAGATATATCAGCAGGATCGTAATATTTACAGGAAAAAAGCAAAATATATACATTTATGGGATTAAAAAGGTGTTAAGTTCTTCCCATAGCAACTCGATCGGTTTGAGATTTTTTTGACTATGGTGGTCTTTCCATTATTTCTAGTATTTATTGACTTTGACGATCTTCTAGATAGCGTTTGCAAATTTTACTGGTATGTTTCGGATCATTATCATGCATAAAAACATATGGATTCGAAAATAAACTTTTTCCAGAAGACAGTGCTTGTCGTTCCAAAATGTCCCTGTAAATTTCTTTCGTAAAAATAAAATAATTAATGATGCATAAATATTTAAATTCAAGGAACATTAATTAATAATTTATTATTTATTAAAAATATTTTATAATCTTAATAAATATAATTATAGAAATTCAGTTAAATCAATAATTAAATAATCACATTTTACAAATAAATAAAAATATTTTTTCGTTTGATTTTTAAGTTTATTTAAAATTTCAAAATAATTAAAAAATAAAATTAAAGAATAACTAAAAAAATTTCTGGATATTATTAATATTGCTTTAAAAATATTTATAATTTAAGATGCAAAATTGAGCATAAAAATTTCGCTAGATTTATTCTTTAAAATTTATGCAATAATTAATTCGTTAATTAAAATTCTAAATATTTAATGAATATATTATATATTTTGCTAATTTTGTACATTTATATTTATTTCGGGGAGTGTTTATGTTTTGATTAAAATTTAAAATTAAAATCATTTTTTTGTATTTTAATAGAGCTTTGCAGACAATTATCAGTGGAAAATTATTCCAGTTTTAATATTGATTAAAGTCTCAAACTCTTCAAACTGGGAATTTTTTCTATTTTTATTTTGGAGACTCAAAATTTTAAAAAACTTTTTTTACATTTAATGAACTTTAAACATAAATTTTTTTTAAATCATTTATTTTTGTTAATTTTTTAATTTATCATAAGTTAATAAAGATGATTTATTAGAACATTATTACCAAGAAACATTTGAAATTTAAAGATTAACTAAGTAATTTAAAATCTTTTTAAAAGTATATTTTGTCATTTATTTCTTCTACTTATCTTATTTATTTACCTCTCCAGTGGTTTTTGATTGATATTCTTCGATAATCTACTTTAAATGGTCATTGTCTATTTCTGTTGTATGCTGCGACCTCGTATTATTCAACAGTCTCATCTCTCTGACAAAAACGCTCATGCCAACGTTACACCACACTTTATTAATTTTTCGAATGCTTTCATTGGCTTTATATATATACAATATATAGACAATAAAGTAAGTAATTGGAAAACGAGATATTACAGGATGGTCGCTAGAAAAGCGAAACATTTGTCAAATAGCTATTTATCTTTACAAAGAAAACTTAACAAAGTTTTACACTCATGGATGCTCAAAATGTCGTCCGTGCAATTCAGAGCAACATCTTAACCTAGAAATCCAAGCTCGTGTGGCGTTTTGAAGGATAACTGGTGAGATATCATTCTAAACCATCAATAGAATTTATCACTTCAACATTTCTGAAGCACAGTTAATAATACTACTAACACCAATTTTTAAAAGTTGCGGGACCTTTCTAAGGGCATTTTCATACTACGTGAAACATCTAGTAATCGTTAGGACTATAATTAACAGTTTTGAAGGAAAGGATTAGTAATTTTTCAAGTAAAAAATCAAAAAATTAAAATTACTTACTACGAAACCTGACACTCATTAATAGTTGCTACTATCAATAAGTAATTAATATTGAACAATTCAATTCAATTGAACAGGTCAATCAAATTGACATATGATACTAGGTTGTTTGGAAAGTTACTTCTGTTTTTACAATGAAAATCAAGATTATATTTTTTATTGTTAAAAAGATTTTCAGCAATATATTGTTCCTTTTGGTCCAACACCTTTTGCCATCTTTCTGGTAATTTTAGGATTCCATTCGCATTAAACTTCTTTTCCTTCTTTGCAAAGAACTGAGTCAAGTGCGTATGGACACCTTCACTTGAATCAAAGATTTTCCAGCCAAAATATGTTACACGGAGCGAAATACATAAATTATTTCATATATTTAAAAAAATTTTCCTACTAATCATACTTGGCATATTGATTATTGTAATCAATATTAACATTTTTATTAATAACTGATTTTTTGATAATTTAAATGATGTCTAAAACTTCAACTCAAAAAAGACATAGTGGATTTCCGAACAACCTAATACTATAAAAAATTTGTCCTTTGGAGAAGATTCTTGTGGAATTAGGAACAACATTGTATATTCCTTGGATTAATTTTCTATTTATTAAAGACTATAGAGTCACTTTTTATTTGATCAATTTTATTTTTCTTTCAATCAAGTTTCTGTGTCCCTAGTAATTATATTTTTAACTGTTTGAATCTTCATTCAAATCATATTTCTTTGTAACTTCCTTCATATTCAGAAATTACAAATAAAATAATCTAGCACAAATTCCTGATTTTTCTTTAATGAAACTAATTTCCAATTTTTATTAACACTAAGACATCCTTAAGGTCTGAAATCTACGCAGAGAATGTTATCAGCATTCAGAGGTTTCAGGTCCATAATTTATTTATTATCCACATTTACGAATTTTCAAACAAATTAAATGATCACGTCGTTGTACTTTCAATTCTTTATCTTTTAAAACTTATTGATATAATTTCATTATCATACTTTACGTTGTTTAAATTATGGTTTAAACGTAAAAATAGTCCATTGTATAACGATAACTGATACTTTAATAGGAAACAGAATAAAATTTCAATTGAATTAATTAAAATTATTTTACACAAAAAGACCATTATCTGATAATACTTGGGAGATTTTGTATTATTGATATTACTCTAAAAATCAATGAGCTTAATTCGTGGTATAATATATAAAGCTTCGGATTCTAGATAACGAAAATATCCTCCGTTGTGCGTTCTCAGACAAGGTATAGGTTTCCATTAAGTAATCCATTAAGAACTGAAAATATGATTGAAAAATTAATGTTGAAAAACCTTAAAATATCAATAACCATTTTCTAGTATCTTTCCTTGATTATATTATTATATTATTATATTCTTTAAAGAGCATCTTACTTAAATCTCATAACATTAAAGTGATGATCTAAAATTTATTAACTAAAAATTCTGAGAGATTTCACTGTTTTAGCCTGTGGAAAATCAGTTTTGATCATTTAATTAATAATAATTATGTTAATAAAAAGTAATAATAATAATACCAAGGAGAATAATAATAATAATCAAAATAATAAAATGAAATAAAAAATGAAAGAAATTAATAAAAATAAAATTAAGTAATTATTATTATTATTATTATTATTATTATTATTATTATTATTATTATTATTATTATTATTATTATTACATCTGAAAATTAATTTAATTTTTTTTGTTTCTACGCATTACTATGAACTTTTTTTTAAAAAAACTTTTGAAACGTGAAAAAATTAGATTAAAATTTAATGACATTTACTTTCATGAACTGGTTTTTGTTTTTTTTTCATCTTGAATGACAAGAAATAATATTTCGATCTTTTTTCGTTCTAAATAATAAAGTATGAAAGTTATAATTAATCAATTGGAAAAAGTACAAAAGGAAAATTTCATCAATTTGTCAACTTTCGTTATCTACAAAAATATTTTACATTTAAATTCAATTACGTTTTCAACAGGGAAACCTTGCCATTGTCAATGCGGGTTTAAAACAAAAAATTGAAAAAAGATTTTCAAAATATTCCTAACAGTCCATTAATGAATCCATTTGAGTCTTTTAGCACTGGTGACATAAACAGTTAAAAGATTTGTAATTATTTATTGTGTCAAAGGAATTTGAAATGAAAAAAAACGCATGATAAAAGTAAACAGTTCTTCTTTTAACTAATTTTAACTTTTTTCTTTTTTTTTCGATAGTCCTAGTTCTTCGACAATTAAATATTTTTAATATGTTGTCTTAAATTTATTATTATGATCAGAAGATAAGGGTGAAATATTGAACCATAATTAAATTTGGGAGAAAAATATCATATGTATCTATTTTCTCCATGGTGACGTAAAAAAAGACCCAGATTAACATACTTAGATGCATGCAAAAGCAAACACAATTTGTTTAAATATTCCTCATTAATGTCACATTTAAAAAACATAAACATTTGTAATTATGATTATTGATATATTGTTTATTTTAGATTATCAATGGCTACAGTTTCAAAGATTGAATATTAAAGCGTTATTCGCTTCAAATATAAGAAGAACTGCATTTGACGTATTTGTGAATATAAAAGGTCCTTTTTCTAATTTTTTGCTTCAAAAGGGAAGAGGGCTTTTATACTCGTGAAGTAAACGAGATTGTGTTGAAAAATACCCATTAGAGAAAATTTTTTGTGCAATTATAATATCAATATCATCATCATCATCAATATTCTTTGTCTATTATTAATGTCGGGAGATTAAAAATGATTTATGTATACTGCTCAAAGTTGCTGAATATGCACCTGAGAAGTTGTTTGGGCCTAAGCCTACTAGAATAATAATTCAACATTGGCGAAAGAAGAAAGAAGAACTGCTTAAAATGTCAAGAGCAAAAAGGTGTGCACGTGAAATTAGTGCAAAATGACCGAAATTGAAGCAAAAATAAAGTAATGGATTAAAATCCAGCGTTCCTGTGGAGTTGCAGTCTCAACAAAGATGATCATGGACCATAGAAGGAAGATTTCAACAGAAATGAAGAAAACCCAAGATCCTATTAGGAGGAAAGATGTGCATGGTTACAGAAGGAAATCTGAATGGCGTTTTAATATTATGAAAAAGAAGGCTTGTGTTTAAGAACACGCACTACACTAGACATAAGATGCCAAAAGAATACGAAGATATAATTGCGAGTTCCATTTCTAGATGATCATTTTACAAAAGGAATTAAACTTTTAACTAGGTTCAATTGCAAAAGATAGACCAGGAATCACTCACATTCGATGAACCAACAAACGAGACTGCGGATCAGAAAGAGTTAAGGCAATAGTCATAAAAAGCATCAAGTCCCTGATGCGAGATCTATGGAACAATTGGATACAAAAAGCTCATCCCATCTTGACGGATAAGGAAACCAACAACTACTGATGTCTGTTACTGGGTGATCAGGTCCAGAGATGAAATAAAAAGTCAGTTGTCATCAAGTCTTTCAGAAAGTATGGCATCAGTAATGCTTTGGATGGAAGTGAAGATGAATTGATTTACGATGTTTGGTTCTTATACTCGCAAATTTAATTAATCGACTAATTTAAATTAATTAATTAAATTTTAGGACTATATTTTAATATAATACCTAATTAAAACAAAATCTTTTACCTTTCTTTTCTCATTAAAATTATCTTCTTCCTTATGATTTTTTTTCGAATTTTCCTGAGACTTTTTATCTGATTTTTATACACCAATTAATTTTTTAATATATTTTTTTGATTTCGGTCCTGTTAATTAAAACAAAACTCTTAAGAGAGTCATATTTAAAAGTACTATCAATATAATCAGTATTCCAGAAGTAGCTCATGGTACAGAATATAGAAACCACCTAGATTTCACGTGAAAAATATATTCTTTTCACCAAGTCTTGTCTTGACCCATTCATGTGATTTGCTTCAGATGTCTTATTAATTTACACTTGTTCGAATTACGTTTGATCTTAAGTCTATGTACTGATGAGAGATCAAAATAAATATCCTTCAATAAAATCTTTATAAATATGCTAATTTTTCTCACATATCTAGACTAATGAAAACGTTCATTTCCATATACATATCTGTGCATATCTATATTTATTTATTTATTTATATTCACGGCTTCTTGGTTTTATAAATATCGTCAGACATCGCCAGTCTACTTAGACTTCTTTACCTCGAGAGAAGTCACTAAAGAATGTTTACCATAAAAGAATCGATAAAAATAAATTCTACATAATTTCTATGCTGAAGTTCTCCCTTTGTCAGGAAGGATCCACTCAAAGCCCAAAGCAATCAATATGAAATATTAGACTCATATGATAAGTATTAATGACAAACAAAAATAAAGAGATGGAAAAAGATTTCACAAAATTTCCAATATATTTGTCTAATGTTGCCTTTATTTGCTGTTGGAAGAGTCGTGACTCATTCTTTTAATCTATGAAAAGTTTATTTATCTATGTGCAAAGCAAAACTGAGTCAGTTATGTGATACATTTTGTTTGATGACTTTTTTCACCTTTTTCTGAGTTTTAAAATTCCTCATTCATTGAAGGCCTTGTTCTTATTATCCAAAAAACTGAAATATTACTTATTGATTTTTCACATATTTAATTAATTTTCACAATAATTTAACTTTTATTTGATTAGCTTCATTTAAAATAATTTTGATATTAATTTTTTAAAAATTTGATTTTAATATAAACACCTTTAGTGATTATAAAAATGGCCTGACAAAGTACAGGGTCATGTTTTTGAAAAAAAGGATATCACTTTATCCCTATTTTACGAAAACACCTTTTTCAGATTTTAGAAAGAAAAACCTCAATTAAGAAGTACTTTTATGAAATATTTTACACGTTAAAAATGATAATGAAAAAGTGAAAGCTGAAATTCGCATAATACATTGCTAATTAGACGGATCAGTAACCAATCAAAGATTCACTAATACATGTAATTAATTTATATAATTATATAATTATATAATTAATAATTAATATAATAAGTATAATTATATATGCTATTTTTATAAATAATTATTTTGAAGATTCTCTTTTACAGGAATTTTGTCATACCAAAGTTAATTAAAAAGATTTAACCACAAAACCAGTAAAAAGATATTAATATTTCTTGCTTAAATGTACTAAAATAATTTTACTTGTTTTATTGCTATTGATAATCAATCATAAATGTGATTACATGAAGAATTTTATATTAATTATGGGTCAGTAGTGAATAGATAATGAGGTTGAGACAATCAAAAAGTTCAGTCTTGAGTCCCTTCTAACATCATACATACAAAATGATCAATCTACTCGAAAAAATATAAAAATATTTTTTTTAATGTTATTATTATTATTATTATATTATTATATTATTATATTATTATTAATATTATTATTATTTTTAATATTTATTAAACTTAATATTAATAATAATAATATATATTTTATATACATTCCTCAGAACGATGCCAACTCTTAATGAAGACTGCTCAGTGAAAAATCTATCCAACGTTTTTACAACAATAAAAAAAATATTTATATAATTGTATAATGCTTACGAAAATAAAACTATCAAAGATACATAAACAGATTCAAACATAAATGTGATTAGAAGTATTAATTGTATGATCGACATAGGTCAGTCTCTAACTGCAACTGTGTTCAATGCATTATTAAGATGTGTACATTTTGATAATATTACCAAGTAATCGATCGTGTACCTTATTTAAAGTCTATCGATATCTCGACCTCTCACTTGAAAGCTTTACTTGCTGAACAAAATATTATTGAAATTTTCATCATAGTTAAATAATTTTTAAAAAAAATAAAATATTGATTTTTTGTGTTTTAATGAACGATAAATTTTTATCTTAACCTATTGGACAGTTAATCCTAAAATATTAAGCTTCTTGAATTTATAAATAAATGAATTTTTCTAAAAAATAAAATATTATTTTATTATTAAATAAATAATATTATTTATAAAATTCGAAAATAAAATTAAAACAAAATATTTTTATCAGATTTTTCACAACAGGTTCAAAATGTCTGAGTTGTTTAAAATGTTGGCATCATTCTATTAATTATACCCTGTCAGGATTCATTCAAATCCAGATGCTAAGAGAATATTTTGGTTTTGACATCGACAAATGCTTTATTCAAAATATGATCCATGACAAGCGATTCATTCTTCCACCTCGAAATAAGTTTATTTATTCCAGTGACATAGAAGTCCAGTATTCTGGAATCAATAAACTCACGGAAGGCTTTCTGAACAGCACTACTGTTGCCTGTGGGAAAGATGATAAACAAATGAAAGTCAGTAGTCAACAGATCCAGTGAACATGCTGATGAGGCAGATTTTTATATCTAAATATATTCAGATTCTGCAGGAAATGTTTGTTTTGCAACGTGTGCTCGGATATTGTAGTGAAAAATAAATACATGTTTTCTGTTGACTAATGTGGGACGCAAAGATTGCAATTTCCGATTCATTTAGAGGACTTGACAATATCTTTTTGAAGTTATATCATATTATAATAGTTCTTCCATGGTTTCATAAAAAGTAGCGAATCAAACCGACATTTCTGGTGCAATCTTAGCTTTGCAAACAAATGTTTGAGTTCAGGCATTAATGTTTTCCTAAGTTGGTGAGTGTGGTGCAGAATATTTAGGCGACTGACTCGATTATGAAAGAATTCCTTTAGTGTTTCAAAAATGATAGAGAATCTGCATTTTCACTTATGTTCTTTAAGCAGAAAAGGTATCAAAATTTTCACACGACAGAATTTCTACATTCCATATCAGCAATTTATGGTAAATAGATTTTGTAATTGGCACAAAAAAGTGCTGGTTAAATTAGATATAACTAAAAAATTGTGGTTGTAGAAAAAATATTCGAAGAAGATTATCCAACAATCATGAAGATAAGCTTGTAGTTGATTATCCATGTTACATTCCACCAGGCACAAAGCATGATCTTCAAAATATGATTAATTGTTCTTGGAGTTTGTGGTATTTTTCATCACCGGTTACCAAGAAGTTCAAAAATTGGAGTTACATCATATCGTGAAAGTTGAGAAAATCACGATGTTTCCAATTTCATGCAAATGTGTGAGACATGTTTCGTCACGTATATTAAACATTTTGCGAACTCATGACATGACAACTTGGAATTTTCCTCAATAATTTTTATTACTTCTACGTCATTGATGTCTGATAGTCTCTCGAAATATACTGAATGTGGTGCATCTTCAAATGACTCATCACCGTTCAAAATGTTTGAGTTGTCCTCTCTTTAAGGCATCATTTCCAAAAGCTGGTATATTCCTACGACAACATCTGAAGCGTTTGACCCGAATTTGAATTTATAAAGCAAACATGCTCTAATCACATTTTTATCAATAAATATTTTTGATTTGAATTAGATGCATAACTCTTTATTTAGAAATTGATCAATTAAAACAAAATTGATAAAGACGAAATTTAGAAATTTCACTAGAAGACCATATTTCTTTTTAAAAATAAAAAACGGTTATTTATACATAATTCTCATTTATTAAAACACCACCAAGAATTTCTTGGTTACCTGATAATAAACAATATTTGTTTTAAATATAAATAAAACGACACAAAGAAGAAACAAACCTTAAACAAATATAAAAATAAAAATATTTTCTTTTTTATAAAAAATTTTAAATCTTAAATTTATTTTCTTTTAATTTTTTTAATTTTTAATATTATTGATATAATTTGTTACGCTGGTCACTTTTACTTGAGTCACGACTGGAGTAACATTAACTTCTTTTTGGTCTCATTCCTTCGTAACACTGACCCAAGTAGTGAAATGTTTTCCTTTTAATATTAAAATGCAATATAAAACTATATACAAGACCCTTTCATTAACCCCTGATCCGTTCCCCGAACAGGAAACAAAACCCATAATAAAGTAAATACAAATCAATAAAAATTTATTTCATACACAACGATAAAGGCAGCTGCAAAGTGTTTCTGGCTCTGTGATCAATCAAGCCAGCAAAGGAATATTTGATAAATTCTGGTAACTCTTTTTCAATACATAAATCGCTGTTACGAATTTGCCAAATCAATGACTTCAATGTACAAGTGAACGGAACATAACGACTCTTTCACCATTCTTAGATCATATTTGGTCGAGGCAGGTACTGGGATTCTGAATGATGGCTTAGGTTCATTGAGTCTTCCATGGCAGGATTGATGAATTCAATGGACCGGTCTCCGTTCTTCTTGGGACTGGTGGCACTGTTGTCTACGCAACGGTATTTTTGCGATATTTTACCTTCGTAAGTGTTGGGCAGGTGGATCGAGTCGAGATGAGGGTCGCTGATCTTGCCAGTACCACCGAACGTGTTCAGATTGCTACAGTTTGAAGACATGTTTTCAAACGACATCGGCATAGCCAGAGATTGTCCGAGCGAATTGATCATGTGGGGAATCAGCGGAGAAGTGCCTATCAAGCTATGGGGGCTGGCTGTTGAGTGTTGGCGACTGAACATCTGAATGGTGATATGCAATAAATCTCAAACGAGTCGACCTCATTCTTTCAAAACGACAACTCCGGGGTTCTCAGTGAACAAGTTCTGCTCAACAGCCCCAATCAACGTGAAAATGTTCAAAGGAAATACGAGAAAACAAAGAGAAAGAAGTGCTTAATAAAAGAACGTTTCCTTTGTCACTAAATATATCAAACGTTGAAATTTATTTCCCCTTAATCTTTTGCCACAAAGACTGAAATTTCTCACCGTAAATCAAAATCAAACATTAAAGGTGGAAAATTTCCTTTTAGCAGATTTCTTAAGAGTTTCGCTCAGTTTTCGCATTTTCAGAATTTTAAATTCGGGCAAGTCTTGGAGAAAATCAATTTTAGTAATAATTAATTTAATGAATTAGGCAGATTAGGACTCCTACAGGACTACAGGGCCGGATGATTTCTGATTATTTTCAATAAAATTATTATAAGCTGCATGGTGGTGAAGTATTACAAAAAGGATATACAGGAGGGAGGATGGGTGCAAAAGTAGGCATACAATGATAAAAAAGAAAACATGTATATATTTACTTCATTTTTGAAACAAACAATCTAATGTCGCCTAAACAAATAATTAGAAGCACGCGTAACAAGAAAAACTTGTAATAAGGTTCTCTAATCCCCCAAGTAGTCAAATTACCAACCGAGAGCGTTAACACATTCTTCTAATGGTGAACGAACACTCATGCATATCCTAGATCTTTATCATCATCAATTTCTTGATAAGCTTCCAAAACGAAATGAATCATGTCTTCAATGGTGCGGGGTTATCGTGCAAAAACTTTATATTTTAGAGTACCTCAAAAATACTTATTTACTCTTTTTATTACTGTACACCGACTTTTACCCTCCCCCTTTATTAATGATTATATTACTCATTATTATTTATTTTTTTAAAAAATATTTTTTGCTATTATTATTATTTATATTATTAAAACTTAATAGTATTATTAATATTATCATTATTATATTTATATTAACAATTATTTTTATTACTATTATTTTCTTTAATTATTATTATTATCTTTATAATTATTTTAATTAATATTTTCGTTATTATTATATTATTATTTTTAATATTTTTAATATTCTTATTACCATTATTTTTAATTATTTTAATTATTTTTTATTATTATCATCATTATCATATTATTATATTTTATTATTATTATTATTAAATTTTATTCCAAAATGAAATCTGATATTTGTAAATAAAACAATCAAAAATAAAAATATTGAGATAAAATAAAATAAAATCGATTTTCTAAAGATAAATGTGAATAGATAAAAGATTTTATCATAAAATAAAATTGGAAAATATTTTGAGTTTTTTAAAAATTGAGCAAAAACCTTCATATAAATAAAATATTAAAATAAATAAATAAATAATAATAATAATTATTATATTATTATAATATATAATTTTAAATTATTTCAATAAAAAATAAATCATTTACGAATGTTAACAAATAATTATATATAATAATAATAATAATAATAATAATAATTATAAAATTAAGATTAGTTTTAATAAAGTTTACCAAGATAATTGATAATAGACAGCCAACTGAAGTTTGTGATCAAATATTTTGTCTAACTTATCAAACTGAGATCTGGACATCGTACATTTTTATAATTAAATTTTGTTTTTTGTTCATAAAAAATATTTTTAAAATATTACAAAAAACTGGAATTAATTCTCTCAACATTTTCAATCTGGGTGGGGAGGAGATAATAATCTTATTAAAAAAATAATATTTATTTGAAAATATAATTAATATCTTCTAAACTTTGTAATTAATAAAAATTTTTGTAACAATTGAAACTTTTTTATATTACTTTAATGCCTAAAAATTCAATACAATTTTTCTGTTAATTTTCATTAGTAATTGCAATAATAATAATAATAATAATAATAATAATAATAATAATTAAAATAATAATACTCATAATTAAAATGATAACATTGAAAGAATAAAAATACATAAAAATAAAAATTAATTTAAAAATAAAAATTTTTTAAAAAATAATAATAATTAATAATATAAAAGCAATAATGGAGAAAAATGTGAAATTTAAAAAAACCTTTAATAAGTTTTCAATTAAAAAAATGTTCAATTAAAGTTGAACTATTTCGAAAGCCTAAGAAAGAGGACACATAAAATCAATCAATATTGACTTTTTTATAAAAAAAGAAAGTTTAATAATATAAATTTTGAAAAACACAAAAATTGAATATTTTAATTAATTAATAAAATTATTATTAAAAAATAATAATATTCTTTATTAAATAATTAAATTAATTAACAAATAATTAGTTAAAAATTTTAATTGTTAATCATTTGATTCAGTGACCAATAGATTTTGTGATGATCGACAAGAATGAACTCTGGGATCTCATTCGTCATCAGGTCGACGGATTGGAGATCGTAATCACCATTTATCAGTCACGAGTACGCATTGCAAATTACCATTTTTTTGAGGTTATTAATGGTCTAACATGATCAGTAATTGAAACTGTACATGGACCATTGATTTATTTAATTGGTTGTTTATTGTCAGTGATAAAAGTATGAGTCCAATATACGATTTTATTATTATCATTATTATTATTATTATTATTATTATTATTATTATTATTATTATTATTATTATTATTATTATT